>JAJHUR010086906.1:0-47165 GCA_027495735.1 Lutjanus campechanus
TCAGAGCCTTTTGAGACCGTCACTGCCAGAAAAACAACAGCATTGGTTATTTGTTCAAACAGCGACCTTAAATTACCTTTTGCTGTCATGTGATTTATGAGCGTCCTCTACAGAGAAACAAACACCACAGGTTAAAGATGCCTATTTTTATGAGAAGAAACGAAACACAAAAAAGGAGCACAATGTCTTTATGCCAGGGCAAAAACAAGAGGCTAGGGGTGACTTCCAATACCCATACTACCATACTATTTAGTATGTCAGAGATTTAGCGTAGCCCAATATATAGTATGTCAAATGCAGTATGTCAAAAATACCAGGATGTATCCAATTGCATTTTGCAGTATGCAAGTCAGCATGCTTTTCTGGCTATTCTGACCCAGATGACATCTTATTAGCTGCATTCTGCATTGCTTTCTTTTTCATTTTACTTCAAATTTCACATTGCAGACTGCGACAGATGTTTGTGCAAGAGGGTCAAAGTTAAAATCAAAATAAGGAAGTGGTATATCCCAATCGTATGCACACTGCACGCAACAGTATGTACCTTGTAAGGGCAGCTGCAGTACGTACCAAAAGAAAAAGTAAACGATTTGGAACACAGGTTACAATTTATGTCCAGTGTCCATGTTTCTTCTCTAACCATAACCCTCTGGTTTCAGATGCATGAACTTGAAAAAAGCGCAACAAATGGCGCATTAAATCAGCATACACTCACATGGGTCACGTGAGAGTGTATAGATGAAGCTCCTCATACCTTAAAAACTGTTTTTTCAAGTAAGTATGAGGACTTCTTGGAAATGGAAGCTTCCCCAGGATTAAACAAGATGAGATCTTAAGGTGTTGAATGGTTTGTGGTATAACCCGACCAGTAGTGAATTTTCTGCCTAAATACTGATATCAGTATTTGAGAGTTAAAAAAAATCCAGTAAGAACATAATCTCAGATTTTTTTGCACAGAAACACATTGACATGGACAAACTACAGTACGTGTTTTGGCATTTCTGTTTTGCAATTTCTTGTCTTATCAGCTGACATTTTTGAGCCAATATCAGCTAATAAATCAACCTGGCTGTCTTTTTTCTATCTAGTTCTACTTTGTTTCACAGAAGGTGTTGACTCCTTGTTCCATTCCTGAAAGAAGGCAGTGGGACAAAGAAAACAGACCAGGAAAAAACTAGTGCGCTAACCTTGAGTACGAAATATTTTATCACAGATTAATTTCTGATGTTTCACAGGAGATTTTTTATAAACATACTGAAAACAAAAAGTATTTCGAATAACAAGTTGTCAGATACTTGCATCTAATAAAATATACATTTCTGAAATAATTTTGGTCATTCTTTACAGATGATTATACACTAATGAAAACATACTTATGAATATTACATTAAATTCCTGCCATATTCTGCCAATATATCCCCCCTAAATGTTACACACTGGACCTTTAAGTGCCCAACTAAGAGAAATTTAATTTTATTTCTAACTCCCTCTGAGCTGAAACAGATTGTAAACCATCTACTTCTCAAACAATTGCTTTTCTTGTTTAACACCTATTTGTAATTTTTCTCTGTTAGTATAACGGGCAACCGAGGGCATCTTGAGATACATTATTCCCATTTCTCACACGCCCCCACCAACACCCAAATCCCTTTGCACTCCCGCCATTTCGACACCAAGGCAACAAAACAACAGGGAGGAAATGAAGAGATGAGCTGAGAAAACAACACCTGCTTCCCATCCGTTATAGAGGGGGAGGTATAGAGGAGTGGGAGAAGGGAGACGGCGAGGGCTGCTGGTAAGGAACAGGAGGGAGAAAGGTCTGACAGAGAGGAAAGTAAGAGAGAGGAGAGAACAGCTGGGGCAGGGCGACGAGAGGAAGGAGGGTGAGCAAAGCAGAGAGAAAGTGAGGAGGGGAGGATATAGCTGGAGAGAAGAGAGTGAAGGGAAGATGAGTGAGAGCAGGAGGAAGAAGGCGGGAGGGAGGGGAGCAACTGAAAGAGACTGATTAGTATTATATGAAATAAGACACATTCATCTACCGCTGAGCATAGCTTCCAGCAGTGTGCACATACAAACATGCATCATATACACTTCATACTGTGCTTTCTCTCTTTTTTTTTTATACACACATGAATAGAAACGCCCACCTGTGCATACACAACAAGCACACATATGAGCATGGATGCAGCTAAAACATTGATAGAGCAGATAAATAAAACAAGCACGATGGTTGATTGATATGTATTTGGGTTCTCAGTGTCAGTTTGAGTTTGATATGTGTAAAAGGATACTTGTATTATTTAATGCGGGGTTGTATTAGGTACTTGATAGTCAGTGTATTAGGGACAGTAGATGGCGGTTGCACAGAGTAGCACAGAGGGGTATCAGGATGGAAGCTAAGTAATGTGCTGTTGTGGACAGGGTCAGCAGCAAAACATGATTTGACCACGTTAAAAAGATCCATCTAAAAAAAAAACCACAAGGAGTAGCTCAAAGAGTAACTAAACCAGCTGAAAACCAATGTGTATGAGCATTTAGAAGAGTTGTCGATCGATTTAGGTCCAAATCTTCACATTTTTGTGCAAATGTGCATCGCGGTCGCCATCTAGTGGTGGAAACACAGCTACTACAACTGAATTTTGCTTATTGGCTGATCTCGTGACACGTGATGTCGAGGTATATACTTTATGGTGGCAGTGTTTGTCAACTCTCCGCCCGCCCAACGGTTGTACAATTTTTTTTTTAAATGTTTCCCGCTCTACTTTCTAATCAAGGGTTAGGGAGCCCACCTCCCCCTGCCCCCGCTCTTGAGTAGGAGTCTGTGAAAGAACAGCTCTCATTTTCAAGCATATGCTGATCTTGACTCATCATTCACAGGAGTTTACACTGTTTTTGCTAATCATCTACTTGCTATGCTCATCTACCGTTGCCTCGATCTGTTAGATTGTTTGTGTTATTGTGTGACTTCAGTGAAGCCAAACTATCCTTTTAAAGCACAGAAGTCGCACAATAACACAAATAAATTAACAGATAGAGGCAGCGGTAGACGAAGCAACTCTTCTGTTCTGCAAAGTCAAATTACTGATTTCACCCGTGGAGTGTGGTGGGTTTGGAAAGAGCAATATTTGGCTTATATTTAGGTGGTTTCACCAATGAAAAGGCCGTCTGACGGCAGAGTAAAGTGGTGAAAATATTTTAAATATAGCGTACACTTAAACTTTTTTAAGCTGCTTCAACTAGGTCAAACTTTTTAAAATGAATCAGCAGATTTAAAAGAAAAAAAAATCAAACAATGTAATAAAAGTTTGCATTAGAGAAACATTTTACAAGTTTTTCATGCAACAACACAGCTAGGGTTGTCGCCTTTGAATAAGAGGCCATTTCAGGACTAATAACTCCATTCAGTTCGATTTACAGGCTGCTAAAAGTGATGAAATATTCCCCCGAGGTTGACAGAGGAACAGGATATTAATAAAACTGTTTGGTGAATTATTATCTCTCCTTTCTTTCTTTTATCACCATCTTTTCTTTATCGCTGTGAAATAGCCCGATCCCCGCATCTCAGACGAGAGATAAAATAAATTGCCTACTTTCCCTCTCTCTATAGAAACGTGTGACGTGTAATAAATTTAGCTTGTCGGAGGGCTGAACACAAAAACACGCTCAGTGTAATTCGCTGAATGCTATTTTGAAGAGATTTCTGCTTCATTTATTTAGTATGCATGGACAGTTTATCGGAGAGACAGAGGAGACAGCTGAGATGTAATAAAGGAAGAGAACCAGATTGAGATCCAGACTGAAAGCATGCTGCTCCTCTGTTCATGTTTTTTTTTTTTTGATTCAAATAACTACTCCCTGCCCCCTGCAACGATATTTCCAAGTGTCAGAGAGTTCACTCGATGGTAAAAATATCTGAAAATTTAAAGATTAAAGGGATAGTCCGGATTATTTTAAGAGAAGTTGTATGAGGAGCTTATCCATCGTCAGTGTATTACCTTCAGTATACAGTGGCCAGTATGCCCCCAGTTTGGAGCAGCAGAGAGCAGTGCCAGCACAGAAGCTAAGCAATGTGCTGCTGTGGACAGCATCACAACAAAATGTATATTAGCCACTTCAAAAAAGGTCAACCTAAAAAAAAAACCCATCAGTTTGTACACTATATATGGAATATTTTCACCGCCTTACCTTGCAATCAGACAGCCGTTTCCCGCAGAAAACCACTGAAATATGCACTAAATATTATAAGTCAAATATAAAAATTCAAAGAAACAAGACAGAACATAGGAGTCGCTCGTCTACCGCTGCCTCAATCGGTTAGTTAGTTAGTGTAATTGTGTGACTTTGGTGTTTAAAAAGGTTCATTTGGATTCGCTGAAGTCACACATCAACACAAACTAACTGATCAAAGCAGCGGTAAAGTCTGGTTGTATTGGAGAGGTTTATGTAATCGCAGTTCCTGTCAGAAAAGGCTGTCTGAAGGAAAGGTAAAGTGGTGAAAATATTCTAAATATAGTGCAAGTGGCTAAAATACATTTGGCTGCTGACCTTGTCAAACTGGGAGCGTGTCGACCAGCATCTACTGCAGGTAACACACTGACCATGGATAAGTAACTCATACATCCCCACTTCAAATAATGTGACCTACGAGCTCAAACAGTGAATCAATTATTTGTCTATTTGATCATCAGAATGTCAGTAATAATTTTGAGGATTTATTTGTTGTTTAAAACATTTTCTGAGCAAATATGCCAAAAAAACTATACTGGTCACAGCTTCTCAAATGTGAATATTTGCTGATTTTCTTAGTCTTCTATGATAGTAAATTTGAATATCTCTTCATTTTAGACCATCAGGCAATCAGACAAAACAGTTTATTTCAACTTGAGCTTTTCATTATTTCCTGACATTTTACAGAAGAAAAGATTAATTGATTCTTTAAAAACAAAATCTGTGATTAATTATCAGCTGCAGACCTATGGTACAATAAAACGTGGCCAAATGTTTGACAAAGAGTAAATTAACTCTTCGTTAATGTCTCCAAAAATTACCCAGAGTCACGTATTAAAAACAAGTTCTTAATTAATCAGAATTAGTTCCAGGTTTATGAGAAACATGCCTTTTCTGTGTGGATTTATTAAAGCTAAATTTGCATTTACTGCAGTTCTGTCAGCTGTGTAGGGCACACTTTCATTTACACATGAATAAAGTGTTTTAAAACTCATCAAGGTCAAGTAGTGATATTTGACTAACTTCACTTTATCGTCTTTGTTCTTACTGCACAGTGCGTGCCCTGCTCGCTTTCACAACCATTAGTCATTAATATACTTTCAGATGGTTCAGATGGTTGTGTTAAAGACTGTGGTTTCTGTGATTTTTTTGAGCGGTAAGGATCTGACGCACCAGACTGACTACATGACAGGAGGACATTCAGAGAATGACAAGGCGTGAACTCAAAACAAAGCCGGGCGATAGACTGACAGGCCAAGTCCAAGAGGTCACAGTTCGTATAATCCCAAGGTGCCACGGGAGAGAGGAGTTACTGTCGCTATGGTAACCAGCATCACGCCTCCTGACTAGACACAATAGGGAGATCGCGAGACTGGAGGAAGATTACAGTGTTTATTAAAACCGAAATAGCAACAGTGGCGGGAGGTGAGATAGAAGTCATTACAGACGGAGAAGGGGTGTCGAGAACAGGACGGAGCAGAGCAGAGAGGGCGCGAACAACAAGGGACAGAAAAAGTATTGAACTGTTGCTTCGGCTGGCTCAGATTCAACCCTCAGCCTCCAAGCTCTCTAATTGGAGAATGAACAGCTGTTCAGTTTGACCCGCGCTCCCTGTAAATACAAGCTCAACTGCCAGAGTGGGAGAAAGACAGAGAGAGAGAGAGACAGAGAAGAGATGGAAGCTAAAAGACGTGAGAGAAAAGTGACAGAGAGAGGCAGCAGGACAGATGAAGAGTCAGCAGGGAGGAAAAAATACATAAAAGAACAACAGGAGACAAATGATAAAAACAAACCCACCAAACAAATAACTATTTTTTATTGCCTTTTCAAAATGACGCACATGAGAGTTTTCTGATCTGGTGCCTTCCAAAACTGTTACACATGCTCACAATAAACATGATTTGTTCTTGTTTTCTTATCTGCCACTTCTATGGCTAAGGTTTGGTTATGGTTTAGGCAAAAGAAAAAAAGTTTAAAGGTCCAGTGCATAATATTTAGAGAGATTTATTGGCACAATATGTCACAAATGGAATATAGTATGTTTTCATTAATGTATAACCACCTGAAAATAAGATATCTACAGAGGGCGTGGGTCCTCTTCTATGGCATAGACATAAATGTAGACGCCGCATTGGCCTTCAGAACTTAATTCACTGTCGCTGCCATTTTGGTCCCGTCAAGACCAGGATGTAAAAACGCACATTTACACCAGGGAACTGAGGATTTCTGGATAAAAAGCACTTTAACGTACATTTCTCAGACAATTTCAGTTATTGGTTGTTATATTTAAGGGTTCATGATCTTCATGGACTAAGTTAGCAGAAACTGTTTGCCACTCCATGGGGCTCATAGACCCTTGAATATAACAGGAGTCATATAGCGGTGACGCTGACGTATCGCAGCCATGGGCCGCAGCGGACAAAGTGTCTACGAATTATGTCTATTGAGCCCACTGTGTTGCACCAGCATGTTTTTTTACAGTAGAATGGACAAACCAAACAAACAAAGATCCTCTCAAGTTTTGCACGACTTTCGTTGCCACCGTGGGTTCTCCTTGGAAGTGGAGCGTGAGACGAGGTGTTTGCAATCTGCAAGCTCACTGCTAGATGTGACTAAATCTTACAAACAAATGTTTTCTTTATGGACTTCAAGAAAATGGTTTAGCATTATGAAAAGATCCATTATTGCTTTCTTTCTGGGGGTTAGATCATCATAAAAGTTTTATCATAAAAGTAATTTCAGACTTATTTTTAAATATGAGTCCTGTTTTTGCATATTTTCCCAAATCAATTATGAGATAATGATAAAATATTTGGTCAGCGTAATTCCAATGAATATTATAAGGTAGAATACTAGAAAGTATTTCCATGCTTTCAGGTCTTTATATTTAAGTAATGTAGAACTTTGAATGATAAACTACATTTTAAGGTTGTGCACACATCCTGGTTTAGTAAAAGACTTTGCAATGCAAAGGTATTGACAGGATTACAGAGGAGACAATGAGGTTAAATTAAAGCTTTAACCTCAGATGGATATTTTACAGGATGCGGAACGACTTGATGAGAGTAATGTGTGCGCAGACACACTTCTCTGCAGCCCGAGGAAATGGATTTAAATTGAATAAATGAAAGGTTGGCCAAACGCTCAAGGCACCTGTAATTGTGTATGCGCCTGTGGAGATAAGCATGGAGACACACACTTACATAAATATGCAGAGTCACATACCAGTGGTGGCATGCATTCAGACACACTCACACAGGCAAGCGCAGGAGCACATCCACACATCCACACACATACAGACACAGAGAGTCAGAGCTGATCAGATCAGGGCTGTGATCTGCATGGGAATGAGGTCATTAGGTCTATGGGCCGCAGAGACATTATCTAATATGTCCACCCTTCAGCACACACCACAGTCCAATAACACACACAGACACACACACCACAAGACATCAGGAGTCAGTCCCACTCATATGATTGTATAGCAATCCAATCCTTGTGCATACTGAATCCTAATCACCTGCACACACTCCCTACACCGCTGTACACAAACGGCCGACAGCACACCAAACTAATCCGATCCGGACGGCAGCTTCATGATGGGACAAATCATTAAGACAAACACTCGCTGACATATCTACACACACTTAGACCACTCAAATCTAATCCCAGCTCAGCATCACCAGCTGAACCAAATCCTGTCTGCTGAAGCTGAAATCCAATAACACTATCCTACCTCAGCACACTGAACCTCATTGATTCAGGAAACACTTTCACGCTTTCACTGAAACGTATACTGTAAATACAGCACAGGCTTTATTGTACGCATAAGCCCACAACAAAGAAAGCATGAGTTCTTTAAGAGCCTTTGCACACATAAATATCGAGGGAATTTCTTGATGCTTTTCCATGTCTGTTTGAGCGTTGGGCAGTGGGACAAATATATCGCTGTCCATCACCAAGTGGGGGTTATTTTTGCCACTTATTTTGGTAACTTAATGGTCTGCAAGAATGAGAGCCGCAGCTCCACAATGCACTCTAATTCACCGGTACAGTACACACCCACTGGACCACAGGATGACTGCACCGAGGCAGAGAACAATTGAAAGGAAATCAGCCTTTATAGCCAGACTGTTTTCACATCTAACATCACGAATAAAGGATTTATTCTGACCAGATCAGAGTTGGTGATTGTTAAAACAGTGGAAAGGTGGATCAAAACGGTTTTGGTGAGTCTTCCTTTTTCGCTCTGTGATGTATCCGACATGTTCTGTGTTCTCCCATAAGTTATAGAAACTAGCTAGCAATGACAAGCAGGAGACAAACATTTGCCTCGCATTTGAACATTGGTGGAAACATTTATGAAAATATAACACATCAAACATGCCTAGTCTTTTTAGACATTTTAATGCTGAAATATTACATAGTATAGCTCTGAGGCTCATTTATGCCCCGTCACTGTCCACATGCTTTCATACATCCTCTGCACTGGCAAGGAAGCTGCTGAGATTCAAAAGATACACCTCAAGACAAAGAAGAAGAAAAGTCAAAGGTTTCTGACAAGAACAGACATGGCTGGAGGAGGTTATATTAATGTACCTCTTGAGAAAGAGGCTAAAGCAGAGGTGGTCTGACGTGGTCTGTGCTGTCATTAAATAATGAAGAATGAATTAACAACGAACATCATTTTTAAAACGTTGTCTTATCCCGTGGTCGTGTCTTCTCGCTACACTGCCACCCTCGACCACTGAAGGCACTGCTCCATTTCATCCGCATCTGTAAGCTTTCAGAAAACAGGCAGAAATACGGAGGAAATGAAAAGAGTCTGAGAAAGTTAGATCTGCATATCTAACTTTTAGAATAAATAAGCCTTTTTGTTGGTTGGCTTTTTTTTTTTTTTTTTTTTTTTTTTTTTAACTTTTGACCGAGTATAGGTCTTTCCACGTGCTTTCAATAATAATGCAAAGCCAAGCTGAGCCGCTGAGCCAGATTCTATGTCTTTCCATAGATATAAAGATATACCAGTCTTATTCTGAAGCAGAAGTACTTCAGTGTTGCTCTGTACCATTAAATGCAAAGATTAAAAGCCTCTAAATGCATGTGGTAACAAATGTCAATATGTTTTTCAACATCCAACTGGTCCCTGAAGTAGAAGTTCCCTTTTCTCTTAACCCCCTCCCACAGGAAGATACAAGCACAGCCTGAAATCCAGACAACTGCCTCCTTGAGTCGGTAAGAAACTGATGTCGAATAAGAAACAACACAGATTCGACTGACAGCGTTCGTTGTGAAAAGTCTCCCCTGCGACTACAGAAACTCAATACCAGGTGTGATATCAGGTGTGCCATTATAAACTTGCAAAACAGATACCACCCCTGCACTAAACTAACTCTGAGCTCCAAATGTGTCTCTGCCCTCACCGAAGCAGACGGCACATAAAACATCTGTTAACATCATTAACATAATTATTCAAGTGTTATTATGATGATTGTTATGATTATCAACATTCCTACACATGCAGGGTCTCACATATATAAAATAAATAAACTCATGACCCCCCTCCCCGCGCCTTGTTGCTGACACTGATGAGGTCGACCGGCTCAGGTGTGATCGGCACCTCAGACATCCAAAGCTGCGTCAAGGAGTGTTGATTTTTTCTTTTTTTCTTTAGGAGGAAAGAACTCAACTGCACCCACAGACTCTTAATAACTCCTTAAGGGTCTGGAAGCTGCTGTAGGAACAGCCTGGCCTTCATTTTTTGTTTCTGATCCAGTGGCTGAAAAACACACCACCGGATGAATTTTCACTGAAAGCTGCAGAAAGTTTAACAACAGCACGACCTAAGGGAAAGAGCTGAAAGTCAAGGTTGAAGTGTACAGAGATTAAGAAGAAAGTGAAAAGACATGGAGTGGAAACTGGAGTAAGGTAATTAAGCGAGAGAAAGAACTTCAAACGAAGGGAAGTAGTACAAAATGTTCAAACTTACGTGGAGAGAGAGGGAGAGAGAGATGCAGAGAGACTGATTAATGCACGCCCACACCTTCTGCTATGGACTATTTGAGCAACGGTACCAAACACCCACAGCCACTGTAAAGTGCACCTGCATGTTTCTGCCCATACAGTGAGCGTACCGTATTTAACGGACAGGTGCTATATACATTAGCTGCCCCAACTTCGTCTCCTACAAATTAATGCAAATTGATTTGCAAAAGCAATTTACATTCAGTTCCCATGCAGATGGAGTTTCCTGGAGTTCAGGGAGGTAGACGGCTGTTACGAGCACTCAACTTGAGACTTTGTGTATCTAGTCTTGTATGCTGCAGAAAAGTCTTGCTGAACCCACTATCGTTCTCGATTAAGGGAAAAAATACTCTGGCTCGTTTGTAGTTTTTTTTTAAACAAATCACAATCGTCTTAGCTGGCGCTAAGCTCAGGATGCAAAGACTGTGCTCTTGCAAAATAGTGTCAAGGTTAACTTGTTTTGATGGTACTTTTGCGAGTGGGGAGGCGAGCCTTTGTATTAAAATAGTTAAATCCCCAGAGAAAAAAAAAAAGGTAACAGCTGCTATCTTGCTGATGTTCACAATGTTAGCAATATATACATGCTGGTTTTGTTGTTCCACTGAAATAGTCGGGCAATGACAGGCTTACTCCAACAGCCTACTGCCTGTGAGTCAGACTATTGTATATTACTTTAATACAGCATCACGACTGACTTTCTCAATATTCAGCCGTGAGAACCATCTCTCCCTTATCCTTTATCAAGTGATTCAGTGGCCTTAACATAACTACAGTAAACTGTGGTTGCAGCGAGCCACATTTTCATGTCTAAATCAAGTACTTTAAGTTGCCTAAACTTAACCATCAATACCTTAAAATCACTCCACCAATTTATCAATGCACTTCAGTAACAATGTCGGACATATGATGGACAGCTTCCTTGTCCAAACTGGGGCCCACAATACCCACAATGCAATTTGATGTTATGCTAGTAGCCGCTAACATAGCCTCAATTCGTACGCTCACCTCTTTTTTTCTTTAATTTTCAAACTTCTTCAGCCCCAACCACTCATACGCAGGATTAGTGGGATAAGTGGAGACACGTCGCCCATCTTTATTTAAAATCAGTAGCACCAACCAGTGTTGAGTCACATCACTTGAAATAATGAGATTTTGTGCAGGAAAAAAAAAGCATTGTTTTCGTTTAAACATATTTAACGATGCAAATTAGACACATGATTCTTAGCAGTCCACATGCATACATTTACTATTAGTTGGCAGCAGGGATCACGACCCTGTGGGGTTTAAATATCACATGACATGTTCAATGTCTCTGATCTGTGAGAATAGATACAGATCAGAGACAGAAACAAGAGGATAACAGAGCAGAAGATGGGAGCTATAATGCTAACAAAAGAAAGTTTGTGCAAGATAGACATGACGAAGGAGGAGAGAGCCAGCCAAAGGATATAAAAGAGCTGTCAAAACACAGGGAGGCTCACAGAGAGAGGAAAGACTGAGCGCAGTCAAGAAGAAAGCACCCTGTATCCTCTGTGCATGTAGAGAACTGCTCATCGCTGCAGTCTGCTATGTCCTGCAGCACGGCTTTACACTACAAACTAAAAAGTGCCCTGCTTTTTGTGAGTTGAAAACTATTGAATTCCTCCTAATTGTTCATGATACACACTGTTCCAATATAGATCCGTCTCCATCTGTCTCAGTCAGGGGTTTTCTGTCTGTGACTCAGTGTTTGTGTCTCTTCCTCTGTGGCTCAACTGAAGAACATTGTATCATTAATTTGTGAGGATGTTTTTAAGGAAGCTCTCTGCTCTGAAAACTAACGAGGGCTCTTTCTTCACGACATTTTTAACATCCAACCCCATCTCCAGTGATGACACATATGTCTGTCATATTCAGCCTATTATGTAACTGATGAGACAAACTGGACATTTTTTTTGACTTACATTGTTGGGAGACACCGTGAGAACGCTCCTGCTCTTCCTCATGTTTCCTTGAGTCTCACCCTCACGGCAGCTTCACATGCACACCTAGAAAACACAAATAATGATTTTGTTAGAACAAGATGCAATGAAAAGTGCTTGAAGTGAGATTAGTGGATTATCTTAGCATTATTATTTATTTCTGGACAGCCATGTCACTGCTTAAATGCTACTTCTCACTGCTAAACTAGAGGATACAGCTTTTTTTTTCTAAAAAGGTATTTCCCAGCCCAACTACTACAACTGTACTTCTTTATGATGTATTTCTGCAACCTTTCACACAAGTTTTGGTCAACAGACAAAGTCATTTAAAAACACATGTACATACGGATCCCTGTGCGTCAATATTGAATTTATGAAAGTGCATTTTTCAGTCATTTTGGTTTGTTTTGCTATGAGAAAGAGTAGAGCAAAGCAGTCAAAGCAAAACAGCGTTGCCTTTAGTACTGCTCCGCTGGGGAGCATTCAGTAAGTGATAGATCAACACGATAAGTCTGCTGTACGGCATACTGAAATCTCCCATGATGCACCACTATGTGATAATGTGCAAGATATTCTTAAGGGCCCCATAAAGGTAACAGACAGATAGAGCGGCTGGCGAGCTATCTGGGAGACATGATCGCTCCCTTGTTGAACTCATTTTTCTTTTATTGCCCTTCCCTATGAGTGAGCCAGTGTCAAAAGATGGTTCACACCTGAAAAAACACCAATACTTCAGCTATCAAGGTTTGATTGGAGCTGCTACGTTGGTAGTTTGCAGGTTATTAGATTTGCACAGTGTAACAGTGTATAACTATGGGTAAAGACTGCTAGAAAATCAATATTAATAACAATAAAAAATTGTATTCACTGTGCTTCACACATGGCAACATATTAAAAATCAACAATAATAAAAGGTAATAAACAATTTACTGGTAAAAGATATTACCTAGACCATAAAACAAGTAATAGACAAATAAATAACAAAGAAATAAAGAAATAAACAAAGAAATAAAGACAGTTCAGCTAAATGAAGATAATTTTAAAAGCCTCAAAAATAAGGTGAAAACATTTTAAGATTCACAGTTTTTTTCTCCATTTTCAAGTCATCCCAGCACAGTGACTATAATGGCCCCGTTTCCTCCAGTTTTGAGCTGAGACTGTGGAACAAACATCATTTTAAGATACATACAACGCTTATATGGGTTTAAAAGGTCAGAAATAGGGATGGGCGGATTGATTCTGCAGGATCGATAAATTGATTCTCACAAGTAACTGATTTGGTATTGGTCCCTTTAAAAAAATCAGCAATAAAATAATAGGCTATATTTACAAAAGGTGCATGGCTGCATCACTTCCAAACATTTTCACTACTTTTGTATGATGTTTGAGCCAATAAAGAGCCCTGACAGATTGAGCTGTCCCGTGTCACATGACTATGGAAGCCTATGAGACATGAGCACCCACCACGTAGCCACAGGCAGTCACATGATGACAAATTAAACTTGTAAGAGAGAGGCAGGCAGGAAATGTAGCGTGGTGTGGTGCTACTTTTCAACATAAATAAAAATACAGCAAGATGCACTATTTGTGACACAGCACCAAAACCAGTAACCTCTTTAAACATTTAAAAACACCCATTGAAAGTTATAAAGAGGCAGAACATTTATTATAAATATTATAAAACACTAGACTTATTAGTCCAAATATTTTTGTGTAAATGTGTCATCTGATTTTCCGAAAATCATATTGAAAAAATACATACCCATTTTAAAAATGATCAGCTTCGGTAAAATCGTTATAAAAAAGTATCTGTATCATATCACATTGAAATATGTTTGGTATCGCTCATGTTTAGTCAGAAATGTAGCGAGGAGCAAAGCCATGACAAGCCTTAAAAGTAAACAGCAACTAACAATAACTTTCATTATCTATTAGTCTGCAGATCATTTTCTCAATTAATTGATTATTTTTTGTCCATAAAAAACAAAGGATTCAATATTCGATTGACTGATTGTTGCAGCACTGAGTAAATGTAATCTGTAAATATGCACATATAAACATCAGAGTGTCAAATGTTTTCATCAGACACTGACGACTAAAACAAACGTGTACAGGTTGTGTAAAACTTTGTGGTCGTTAAACGGTTTCTAGGCATGTCTCTGCCTTTGTTGCTTATCACTGTTGAGCCGAATCATTGTTTAGAACTGCAAAAGGAAGTGAAATATTGGGACATTAAAATTATCAACAGCTGCCCGGCTGTCTGGCTGGTTGCACAAATTACACTGTCAAATGGCTGACAAGTGATGTGACAACGGGAGATATGCTGCAGGGTCCTCTTGTTGTAATAAAACAAAGATGGCAGATCCCATGTAGTGCATTCACACTTAAAACAGACTTCAACTAAAAGAAACAGCTGAAAAATAATACAGCTCTGAAAACCACAAAAAAGAGGGAAAGGAGAAGGATAGAAAAAAAATACAAGAGGCCTTCAATCATGCCAGCTTTTTCTACCAAACCTGACTCCTAGTAATTACTTCGACGTGTCTTACAAGTCGGTAATATAAGACAGGCTCCACGTCTGATCAGCTTTGAATAATGGGTAAATTAAGCTGCTGTAAAGCTGAGAACACTTAATCAATTCATCAACTTGATCCACAGAAAATTAGTTGTATAACTGATTAATTGTCATTTCAATCAAAAATAGCAGAAAAAAAAGATGGTTCCAGCTTCTCAAGTATGAATATGTGTTGGTTTTCCTACTTTTTTGTGATAGCAAACTGAATATATTTGGTTTGTGAACAATTGTTCCTCATTTTCTTACAATATAGACTGACTGTTTAACCAAGAAACTGATTTTAACTGATGATGAAAACAACCATTAGTTGCAGCCCTGCCTTTTGAAATAGCAACTTTGATGACTGAGTTTATACAAATGATGATAGATGCTAAATATAGCAACTTGTACATTGAAAGTCAAGTGAAAACTACATATCACACATTTTCCGCTGACAAGTAGGTCAACAGTTTGCAACAGAACAGACTAGTATTTCAGCAATTTTTTGCTGACTTCAAGAAATCATTGCACATCACAGTGATTCCTGCAAAAGTAAACTCTACAGTACAAATGATTCCCTCCAGATGTAGCACCAGCAGCTGTAGGCAGAGCTGAAGAAACAGTCAGCACAGGATGACAGCTTAAAGAATAAGAGAGTATGTCATATGTGAAGTAATCAAGTTGTCTGCTTGAATTAGGTCACACAAATGAACAACAATACAGCCATTTATCTGATGTTGTAGTTCCAGTTTACACTCTCTGCTTTTTATCCATGTAAGAATATCATTTTTAAAATATTGTGTAATAAGATTACAACAACAAAACAAATCATGAACAAGAAGAGTGTACTCTGCAATATCACCACACCTGCCAGGTGCACCCAGCGGAGGTTTGCAAAGTTTTGAATGAAGTGTTTTTGTACAGTTGTCTGGGGTTCACCTGACTGCATAAATTTAAGAAGGAAGCAATAAACGTGATGATAAGTCCAAACCCGTTTATTTATCTACAACATTTTGCAACCAGGTGGCTTCACAACAATAATGGACAATAATAGCAATATACTGTAAATCTATCAAAAACTGAAATTCTAAATAATTTAAACATGATGTTGCCTGTTGATTGGTCAGAGTCTGCATGTCCCAGTGGAAGGTATGTCTGCTCAAAAGGTTTATGTTTGGGCATATAGCTGATTAGATCGCCCCCAGTAACTGAATTTTATTCCAACAAATAACCACCATCATGTTCAATTTTTCATGCTTATAAAACACAGATTTCATGAAAATCAGTTTAGGACTGAACAAGTTAGTGAAGTCTGCAGCTCCCTTTTGTTTACTTTTGGACCTTGAATGCTCACATTCATCTTGTGTCGCTCCTAACTTTAGCTGATCAGAACATATCAAGTATGGAATTAATCTGCAGATGCTCCTGAAAAAAAAAAGTTTTTGAGCCACGACAAAAGCCAAAATGTGGCCTGCAACAGATTAGTTCAGCCGTGTTTTTAGCCTAGCAGTTGTTGATGACTTGTGGTCTCTTCCGGCCAGTTAAGAGAAGTGCAACCACAAGAGGTTCTTGAGCATACAGTCATAAATGTGCACAAAAAATATAAGGCTGATGGGTCCAGTAGTATTTGAGATTTGCGGCCTGAGGAACACATGCACACACAACCTATTGCATGATCTCCCACAGGATAAATATCATTTGAGTTTATGCATGTGTGTATGTTTGTATGTAAAACCAAGCAGTGGATCTTCACAGACAAGTGAACACAAACCAAATGAACACACACGAGCACACATGGACCCCACCATCTCCCTCACACACTGATTAGCTCTCATCATGTGTCCCTTGGCTCTTTATCTGATGTTGTCAAATAATCTTTCCAATCTTTCTAATCTTTATGAGTTTTCTCTCTTGCAGCGGCAAATTATACATTTTCTTTTTGTAATTTGTCCTCTCAAGAACACGTGCTAATGAAAAAGCGAGCAAATGAGACCTGAAGCAGCCTTAATGGCTCAGCACACTTTAATTCCTCCCGATGCTAATCATTCAAAAGCAGCAGACAAGATCGACTCCACGGCCATTGAGCCTCTCTCTAATGAGCCAATTCAGGCAGTCGTTAAAAGGGCCTCAAGAACTCATATGTTCCTCCTGTGACCCAAGATAGCCTCTTTTTTTCTTCAGTATAAGAGAGAAGGGGAGGTGAGAACTGGCAGCGGTAAAAAGAAATACGGTGGGAGGGCCTGACAGTGAAAGGAGATGAAGGAGACTGTTTTGAGGCAGACATTAGATGAGGAGGAGTTGAGAGAATGACACGAAGATGGAGACGGTGAATGGTAGAGAGACCTACAAGCAAGAAAGTCAAATACGATTTAATGAAATAAAGAGAAAAGGCCGGAGGTTAAAGAAAGAAGGATTGAAGAGTGAGGTGTGAAATTATGAAGCAGAGGAAGAGAGAGAGAATCAGCGAGGAAGACCAGATGAGGTCTTTGATTAGTTTATCGTAGCCCAAAGACTAGAAACGAGGGGAAACAGTTCGCCCGACTCTCTCCAAATCCATCTACCAGCCCCTCTGAAGCTCACTAATCAATACATTATATCTTGTCTGTTTAATCCCATATAAAACAGTGATTTTTTTTTTGTTTTGAGATTAAATAAATGAGATACAACATGTTTACCGATGAGCTTTAGAGGTTGACTGGGCCCAGACCTTTGAAGCCGCTCCACTGAGTTGACTGATTCGTCTGGCATCACGACATGAAATAGAAGTTTCTCGGATGAAAAAGCAATCAATCCAATAAACACGGGGGGAATGATGAGCCAATCAGCGCCACAGGCAGGACTAACGCAGTTATCAAGAGGTGCACCGGAATAACACTGTTCTGTCAATGGCCAGAACCAAGTAGGACTAATAACTAGGGGGTGGGAATAGTCACTTTTGCGTTTCATTTTCACTGGGGAAAAAAATCTAACAGTGATGATGTGATTTTTGCTGGGGTCTGCACTAAAAAGGTATGTTTACTCTTGTCTGGAGAGGATTTGTGGGCCAGGGCTTTTCTGTGGTTGAGAAATGTGTTTTAAATGTCTGATTTTACTGCATCGATTCATAATCTTTCAAGAGAGAATCGCTAATCCCTAATCGCTATGCAGCAGCGTGGACATTAGATTCAGGAGGATGTGTTGGTCTGGAGTGATTGGTTTAGGAAAATCAAATCAATCTGATCATCTATCGCTGCAAGTGTGAAAAAATGTCCAAGTGTTCCCATAATCTGTATGCAAACAAGGTTAATGTTGTAGTTTTGAGATGCTGTACATACAGGACATACACATCCTGTTACATGATAAGTTGGTAAAGGACAGTTCATGCCCTTGAGGCAGATGGACATCTTTCAGCTTGAGCAGGCGGGACAACCTTGAAGCCAAGAGGAGACGCCACGATTACATAAAACACCACCATCACGTCACCTAAATGCAGCGAGAGCAAGAGGAGCAACCAGTGAACAGAACATCCAGTTTTCCTCTGAAACACACGGACTTACATGAAAAAAACAGAAAAGAGATTATCTGGCAGAGGATGTTTTCATAATATTTTGTTTGACAATTGTTTAGTTCATTAAACTGAATGACACAAATGAGGTGATTCATTAAAAATGCCTTGAATATATATTTCATAGAGGAAATTATCAGTGGCGAGGCTTCTCTGCAGGGATGACGATCGGTTATCACCGTTAGCAGATAATTAGTGGGCACAATCATTTTGGGTTTTAGAGCAGATCTGAAAATTGTGCTCGACAGCACAGATGTAGAAAGGAGTTTATGAACACAGATTAGCGCTGTAACCTCAGGGGAAGACGCACAATGGTACTAACGAGGAGCGTGGTGTGTTGTGCGTGTGTGTTTGTGTGTGTGTGTTTTGTGGTATTCTAATTAGCGTTACTTCTGCCTAATTAACAGCATTAAGGCAGACAGGTGTGAAGAGAGAAGACAAGCAAACACAAATGCATGAATGTTCTCTTCACCACAACAATAAAAAGATGATCTCTAGTGTTGTGCATGCATACACTGCTGTCAAGGTGTGCACTGTATATGTATACTTAATGGTTTGGCAATAACCAGTTCAACATGCCCACCTGAAGTCAGAGGGAATTATCGTAGTCAAGCAAAAGCGTCCTCTGCTTTTCTAAAATGAAAAAGCTCACCGTGACATGGCCTTCCCTTTGCCCTGAAGTCAAACTCAGAACGTTCAGAGGTGGTGACATATTGAGCACAACATTACAGACATTTCAAAGTGACTTCCTACAGCAAAGAAACTTCTCTGAATTCAGCAGCCACTTTTCAAAGGTGCATCTTTCTGAGGAGCGCAGTGGCTCCGCGAGGTCAACAACACACTGCAACGTAAGAAAACACAGGCAAATTAAGAACACATCTTCACCAATTTGACAACACATGCACAGCATTTAGAAAAAAAGACCAAAACCAAATACAGAAACGCTGCAAGTAGACGACGCTAGAAACTGTTGCAGGAAACTGTAGCAAGTACATGACATGCAGTACATAAGTTAAGGTATGTTTTAATAAGTTTAGGCAGCCAAACTACTTATGCTAACATGCAAAGGACAAACATAATACAAAGACCGACAGTCCAAAGTCCACCTGGTGAGGAGGTCAGGGTGGATGGACACATGATTTTCACACTGGAGACCAGGGTTCATTCTTGTGTAAAACTTGTTATTTTAACCCAAACCATGATTTCTTTCTCCTTTTCATAAATATCCCATGACTGTCAGGAGTGGAAATGGAAATATGACTCGTATGGACAACCAGTTACACTGTGACCTTTTGCACAATTATAAAACACTTACAGGAGGCCGACTTCAGTGACTGAACCTCTTGAACCCGTCTGCAGCTCAGTGGTATATAGTAGATGAGTTCCAGCCTCCTTGTTCACTATCTGAAAGACTGATAATTAAGATAAGATAAGATACTCCTTTATTAGTCCCACAGTGGGGAAATTTCTAGTATTAGTAGTATTCTAGTATTCTAGTAAGAGCAAAAATAGAGAAACATCAATCCGAGACGATAAATAGCAACAAGCAATATAAATATAAAAAAACATTTGATGATAATACACCTGACTGGAATATTGATATTGCACATCGGAATAATAATACCCCTGATTGAGAGATTGATATATTGCACCTAAGTACTGGCATTTGTGCATAACATGCAACATAGCAACCAAGTGCAGTCCTGTTTACTGTGTAAACCAGAGAGTGTCTTTATTAATTTCTACCTAAGTGGTGCTTCTGATGACTTTCATCTCAAAGTCATCAGACAGTAATATCTGAAATTCCTCAGACTGCATTTCACAGATATTTACTTTAATTTCAAATGTCACACAGAGAGATGATTTCAGGCTGGCGTCATGGCAAAATGTGACAACTTGTCCCGTCACATCACATCTTGTACCTCTCTCACAAACACTCGGATTCACACGCGACAACGTCATCTGAAGGTGATTCAGCAGAGCATGCCGTGTATCAGCCTAATAGAGCAGAGATAACAAGCGCTCTGCCCGCCTGTCCTGTTGACTGAGTGGCACAGCGGGACACTCGACAGAGGAAGAGAAACAGGATCTGAGCAGCCGGCTGTCTACTTCACAGCCTGCCCATCTTCTGGTCCACGTTTCTGAAGTTACAGTCTGAATCTGTCTGTTCATCAGCTGTTAGGGCTGTTCTACCTTTCGCTCTTTGTTAGTTTAACTTGAGAAATTAACAGCCCGAGGAAGGGGCTGTATAATGTGGTTATGATTACATGTAACAGGATTACATAAATTAAGTTTAGTGGAGGTGGGGATTATTAGCTGGATTGCAATTTAAAATACAGTACATTTTAAAACAAAGAACAATATACTATCATGCACAGTCTGGTTTCAGTGAAACCAGTTAATCCTACAATCAGTTCATTATCATTAGGGCTGCAAGTAACGATTATTTTCATCACTGATGAATCTGTCGATTATTTTCTCAATTAATCTTTTTAAGTTGTTGTAAAAAAGTTGTAAAATATCAGAAAATGGTGAAAAATTCCAATCAAAGGCTCAAAATGCCCTCAAATGTCTTGTTTTGCCCACAATCCAAAGATATTCAGTTTACTGAATATTTAATTGAATATTTATATTTACATATTTACAGGTAAGACCAACCACTAACATTAGCGCCACAGAACAACTGCTCATGTTTGCTGTACAGAACAACCACCAAAGCTCCCTACACAGACCAACCGCTAACAATAGCTTCATAGAGCAACTGCTAATGTTATAACACAGATTAAACCCCGAACATTAGCTACACCATCTGCTAATGTTAGCTACACAGAATTCCAGTTAGCTAGCTAACCTGTCAGTGCTACTAAAGCTGCTACTTTGGGACTGTAGGTGGGGATGCTGGTGACCAGGATGGTATGTGCGTAAAATTTAAATGTGCATAATTAACATATTAATTTACACATGCATTACACATTAACTTAAACCAACAACAGACATAAAACATTATATAAGGCTAAACAACATCACCATATTTAGCACGAGGTAATCCAACATTAATTGAAAGTGATAAATTAGTAACTGTATCAAAATACACCCAGTCTGAATGGTTGAAAGACTCAGTGGCACTTTTGAAACAGAATTAATCTTCCAATGAAAACATTAAACAAAAAAAAGGAAACGAAGGGAAATCAAATGCTGCAAGAACACAGCAGCAGCATCCAGCCTGTCTGTACTCATTGACTGATTCACTGTGATCTGTCAGGCTCTTGCATCATGCCAGCAGAGAAAAGACATATGACAACAAGGATAAAATATGTGGACAAATCTGACAGGAACAAAATGGGAAACAGGAATCTCTTTATTACATTTTCTGGCCAGAGTCCCTAAAGATTTCTCGCCGAGACTGATCCAGTATTTAATTTTTATTATAATTTTGGTAACTGTTTCAGCGCAAATCTGCTTTCTATCCTCCAACGTCACCACAGGTTCTGCAGCGTGATTTCTGACAACAGATGAAAATATCCAGACTGCTCCACATGTCGAAATCTTTACCTCATCATGTTTTTCATCATCGCACTGTCGTCTTTATGTCTGTGTGTGGGGGTTCATGACGGTGTGTGAGTGAGTGAGTGAAAGGGAGACGGCTACAGAGCGATAGAGTGTGTGCACACACTGATAACGTGATGCCAATACAAAGCAGCTTAACCAAATTCTAAGAACTGTATTCTAACCTGACATAACAGTGAACCGTCAACTCGTTACGCTTCATTCAGAGATTCAATCAACTCAGCGGAGTCGGCGGATTCGAAGGTCTGGACCCAGGCAAAGAGTATTCTGAGTTTTTGTGCCTATATTAATTTTATGTATAAATACTCAGAACATCCTTAATACACAATTTAATCCTCCAAAGATTCTGAATCCCGACAAATCCTCGTGGAAACATTCAGTGGTGCAAACTCCCCCTTGACACGCAGGCTTACACTTCATAAAACCTGATCCTTAATACAAACACAACGTTAAGGGTTTTGTTTAATCAAACACCACCAACAAAGACAAAGGGGACAGAGGATGAAGAACCACGGACAGTAAGTCCACATTCGCAGTCACTCCACATCGTGAACATATACATTAAACACTTTGAAGCATAATTATTATTCAAAATGTGTCACGGACGAGGCATCTTTTCACCCTCTACTTGTTAAATGATGCTGCTTCTGAAAGTCCTGATATTTTGGGCTTAGTTTCAGCAAAGCTCTCGTCTTTACAAGAAGAATCTGCATTTCTGTATCTCAAAAGTACATTTATTGTAAGAATATTCTCATAGTCTCATAAAAAAGCTAAGTGTTATACTGACTGTATTTCAGCAGCAGCCTACTACTGGAAACTGGAGGAGAATATCAAGCTGACACAGAGCAGCTTGGCAGCATTTCATCATCTCTTTCAAGGGATAGTTCAGTTTTTCCTTTTATTTTTGATTTGGCTGGAAGAAATACCTTGGCTTTAGCTAACACTATTGTCAGTCTGTGTTCAGAGATAACAGCCAGCTAACAGCTTGTTCAATAAAAATTTACTATCGTAACCACATAACATACAACATGATACTCAAAAGAGATCATCAACAACAGAATTTTTTATTTCACTTTTAATGCGTCATTTCATAACACTACTTTTCATGCTGTATAAATAAAGATTAAAGGGAAAATCACTTTTTATGTGGGTGTCCAGTTAGTGTTGATGGTAAATGTAGTCAAGTTAAGCAATAATTTCCTTTGCGCGCTATATTGACCAAGAAAACTGTCTTTTACTGTTTGTGCCGCAGTGACGGCGGTGCCTACCTGTACCAGGATGCACCACGTGCAAGCTTCTGACGTCCATGTTTCCGTGTCACCATCCTAGCCTACAATTATCACTTTGTTGGCCAAAACATAGTGTTAGGTGACTCATCTAGCACACCCCCTGACTAGGCAGAGACTAGAAATCGGAGCTGAAATAGCCTGTTATTCACTGGATGCAGGATGAACCCTTTTCTCATCACAGCCAGAAAGCCTTTTTAATCAGAGAGGTTTAGGAACAAAAACTTCTGGTTCAGTTTAAAATAAGAGCATGTTTGGGGCTACAGTAACTATGTTCAGGGGTGGAAGTAACTAATTACATATACTCAAATTACTGTAATTAAGTAGTTTTTTGGGGCACTTGTACTTTTATGAGTAGATTTTGAAGTCTGTACTTTCAGATGATGTCTAGAAGATGTAATCTACTTAGTTACTTTTATAATCATGGTTGAGTACAATTTTAATTAATATCCAAACCTTTCATCTGCATTTTAGTAGCCAATAAGGTGATCTGATAAGAAATGAGCCAATGAAAACCAGGACATACAAACGAAAAACAAAACAAAATGCTGTGCAAAACACATGTGGAGTAAGAAGGTTAATGATCAATCATTAATCGATCAATTGCCCTTGCATCTCATTTGGTATTGTTTTGTCTGGTGGAGCAATTTGTTGAATAAGGAAACTTAATGTAGACTTAAACTGACAAAAATCTGACAAAAGTTGAAAATGAGAAAAAAAAAGAAGACATGTTTTGCATCATAAATTATAATAATTAATGGATTGTTAGTGTTTTCAACTATTAATTCAGGAAAACACACAAAATTTGAAACCCTAGTTTGGATATCTGGATGTCTGTGACATCAACAGTTAAAAGTAACTAATAATCTGAGTAGTTTTTGCGACAAGTACTTTTACTTAAGTATATTTCTAACAGCAGTCCTTTTACTCGTAATTGAGTAATATTTTAACAATGTAACTAATACTTGATGTCACTCCAGCGACTCACAACACAGACGTCGCATGATGCATGTAACGTTATCTTGAGTGAAAGTGTTTTGAGCCGTTAATCCACCGCACCTCCTCCAGACGCAGACTTTAAACTACGTTGAAATTCCAGATGTGTCGTATGTGATGAGTTGCGAATGAGGCTGGGCTGGAAGAACCAATTCTGCAGCAGGAGAACATTTCACAATCAATACAGTAGCACTGAGAAATTATTATTATTACTACATTTACCAACCGTGTCTGTGTCCACAGAGTCTGTAACCTCAACAAAACCATATTGCATTTAATGTGAAAAGAGTCTGAACTATCCCTTCAACAGTTTTCAGACACATCAACTACTGATTCAGTAAAACAGAAGTATAAAAACATTGTAATCCCACAACTGCACCAAATAATTTTTTTTTTTCTGCGCTGGAGCTGAAATTGATCATGACAATTTACTGAACGCAGAAAAGCTATTTTATTTTCACTCCTCCAGAACTGAAGGAAAAACTATTTGAATAAATTGTTTCATGATTTAAATCCTCTTTATTCACTACCGCTTCCCCTGTGCTAATTCAGTTTAAAGCGCACAGATGTCCTGGCAAAGGTTTTCTGTTTTCTTGTTACATAATACACATACATGTTGTGTATTAGTTTTTGTCTTTTCTGTGGTGGATGTGCTTTCTATCTTTTTAACTTTTACATTTTCTTTTGTATTGTTTGAAGAAGGAGTGGAGGCAGTTAATCTGCTTTTTAACAATGTTTAAGAGGCCATGGGACCATTTTTGGTCCAGCAGGGTCTAAGGGCAGCACTGCCTGAGGGGAGCCTTCAAGGGTTTTAAAATAATAGCAAACGATGTGCTGCCTCACTTTGATGCCTACAGATGGAAGGACAGGAATCATCTCGGGTGATTCACACTGAGACACAGAAGTTTACTTTCAAGGTAAAACTGCTTCCATTTGAGTAATAGATTTGTTCCATGACTGTTTGTTTGTTAATGTGCAGAGACAGGAGCAAAAATGGAAAGATTATTTGCAGGAGTTGCTGGGTTTTTAAGTCTCCATTTGTGGAGCGAGTTTATCCACATCCAGATTAGGAGCCCCACACCTACTGCAACACCACAATATTTGGGAGTCCCTGACATGATATTTCGGTTAGTGCCTTAAGTGGAAGCCACCACACCGGGTAATTATGGGCCAACTGTGAAAATTTTCCGCCCTCACACTGGATGCCTTGGGCTTGTTTTCTTCGAGACAGAAAACAAGATAAAACTGGCTGCTATCATTGCCATGAAATTATAACGGCAGCAAAAAAATTATAATGGCAGCAAAACTTAATGTGTCCTACTGGAATTGATTTTCTGTTTGTGTATTAATTTGTTTCTGTTGTAAGGGCACATTTTGGCATGTCTGTAAAATGGCAAATTAGTGGCTCCAACCTGCCGCAGTGCAACGACTGATCCCGTCCCCTGAGCTGAGGTAACAGTGGCACATCTGCTACATGAGACCTTGTGTTTACTCTGGATTCATTCAGAGAAAAAAGTTCAATTTCACTCATTAATTTTCTGTCCTACAGAGGCTGTCATCCAAATGAGAAGAGCAGAAACAATTGTTTCAGCAATGCCAACACATTTAAGTGACAAAGCCCTTTAATTATGATGAGACCAAAGGAGAAAAGCAGGTGAAGTTATTGTAAAGCAGCAAAATTTGCGTGATGGTCAATAAAACACAGAACTTTAAAGGTATATCCACAGAAAAAAAAGCTTTTGTGCACAGCTCCTCCGTTATTACGTAACTTTGACCTTATATGTGCTTCTGAATTTCTTTAACTGTACAATAATAAATAGGCTTCATATCAAGAACAAACAAGATATTTGCTTGGTCAAACATCGGGACGCATATGCAACTACCCAGGTTGTAATCCCCATAGAATCTGTTTCTGTTTGTAGTCGTATTTGAGTGGACTTTGGTCACATGCAGGTAAACAGTCTGAGTGGAGAGCAAAAGAGATGCTAATTGGACTGTAAACAACTGGTGCACAGAAGAGGAAGTCTTGGCCTGAATATCCATTATCTGGATAACCGCTGGCTATACACTAAAAGCCCCAAAACGTTGGCTGTTGTTCTCAAAGGCTAAATCGTCAGATAATAGCCGATTGGTCCCAAGATTGCCCAGGTTGTTACAAAAACAGCCGTACTGCAGTGCTGCAGAGATGCCCCGGCCTAAAAGTCTTGTTCTTCAAATGAAAGAAAATGTTTGTTTGGTACACACCCCAACAAACATCACTTCATGATTTTAAGTTTTCTTCAGTAAAAATTAAATTCCATTCATCTTGCAAGGTAGTGTGTCAGGAATGTACGATGTTTTCATTTCAGATGGCCACAACAAATATAGCAGCTCAAACATTTTCCCCTTCAGCTACACACACCAAAGTTATGAACATCACATCCTGAGCTAGGAGAGTATTATCCAGGTCCTTCCGACTTTTTATTCCAAATTCTGCTGACCTACCCAAAAAAATGATTTTTTTTCTCTCTCGCAAGAATTCTTGACACAGTGAAGATGCTTTACAATGGAGTGATATTTCTGAAACTATGTTATCACATCATTCTGTAGCCTACAGCCCCTGAAAGCCTCCCACATGAGAATAATGTAGAGGAGAAAAATCACAGAGCAAAGAGGTCAGAGCAGTGGAAACACATTCATTGCTCCCACGTTTTCTACAACTGTGGTTTTTCACTTCATTTCTTTTTTTCAGAGCTCAGGTTTACTAAGCCAGTGTAAGACAGGGCTAATGTTGAAACTGGAGTTACAGCTTCATGGTTGTATGCCCCCGCCAACGAGTCAAGTTTACATCTAGTCAGACTCGTACAATATATGTAGTGAAGTGGAAGTTATCCCTACTTTGACATATGATTCCAGTGAATAATTTCTGGGACAAAACATGCAGTCTTCTTTTACAATAGAGAGGACTGATAGAGAGCTGAACATCTGATGTCACAGTGAAGTTGACCTTTGACCTTTGACTAATCTCATCTCACGATTTTATCCTATGAGATATCTGTGTGAAATTTTCTCATAATTAGCACATGGATTCTTAAGTTATGGCCAAAAATGCGTTTTGTGAGATCAAAGTGATCTCGAGGAAAATCCTCCAAATTCTAACCAGTTCATCCTTGAGTCCAAGGGGAGGTTTGCGCCAAATTAGAAGAAATTCCATCAAGGCATTCTTAAAATATCATCCTCACAACAACAGGAGTGACATGAGGTCACAGTGACTTTGACCTTTGACCACCAAAATGTAGGCGGTTCATCCTCGAGCTCATGTGGACATTTTTAGTAGCCAAGTTTAGTGTTCTTGAGATATCACGTTCACAAGAATGGGACTAAGGGACAAAAAAAAAATCGACTACAGATCTTTAAGAGCACATTGTTAATTTCAGCCTCTGTTGCAATGCTTAAACTTGTGAGGGCTCCGGCTACATAACAGGTGACAGTAATATCTAAACTCATTTCTAAACTAAACTCTAATTCTAGGTCCTGAACTAGCAGTAGTCAAAGATCGTGAGTTTATCCGCCGGCTCCAGTCCACTCTGTCTGGGGATTTTCCTCCTCACAGAAATCAGCAGGGTGAGACAGAAAACTGCTGCTCAGGGAGCTTCTAATGAGCAATGTCTCTTCTTTTTTTTCTTTTTTTCCCTCTAAGTTTCTCTTTCAGTCGCCCTCTTTTCTCTTTTCACACCCTGACGTCAATGTTGTCATTTCACACACAGCCTTGTTCGACCCATCTGCCTAGCAACTCCTACTTGACTTGAAGACTTGTGAGAAAGCACTCACGCTTATTTCTCCAAGTTCTTGTTGAGACAATTAAAAATCTTGATTAGCGTCCCTCTTTTACTCGCTCCCACAAGAAGTGTCATTCTAATGAAGGATGAGCAATCAAACTGAGGGCTGTACTCCTGTTGGAGAGCACTCAGAGTAAGGACTTTAGACCAACTGTGCCCATTATAAAAACTTGAATTACCGCCTCACAGTTATACGTTTCCGTCAATCCGTCAAGTTGCAATTTATATCCATGTCTGTCCAGACTCAAAGGAATTAAATAAAAGGTATGAAGTGTATTTTTTGGCAAAATGGAAGAATTTCCATTTCACTTAAGAGATGAAAGAGAGCTTTTTTGGCATAACATTATGATGTTACAGTGAAGTTGATCTTTTGGATATAAATAACGCATATGAAATTTTGTCATAATTACTGTATGAATTCAGTTAATCATCGAGTCCAAGAGGACTTTTGTGCCAAATGTAATAAAATTCCCTTCAGGCGTTCCTGATATATCACCTTCACGAGACTGGGATGGACTTGAGGTCACATGACCTTTGACCACCAAAATTTAATCAGTTCATCATTGAGTCCAAATGGACATTCGTGCCAAGTTTGAAGAAATTCTCTTTCAGTGTTCTGAGCTATTACGTTCACAAGAATGAGATGGACATGAGGTCACAGCGACCTTGTCCTTTGAATTTTGACCACCATAGTCAGTTTATCCTCCGAGTCCGAGTGGACATTTGTGCCAAGTTTGAAGAAGTTTCCTCTAAGCGTTCCTGAGATCGGGACAAAATGCCTCCAGCACTAAGGCATAATAAAAGATAAAGAATGGAGGCAGAGGGAGAGAGACAGGTTATATATTCTTACACTTGTGACACAGACTTGTGATTATGGGTTTTAATTAAAAAGTATATTTTTTTTACCTGGCTAAGGTTATAGTTTTGAATCTTTTGATTGTTTTTACTGTATTTTGTTGCTTTTTTACTTTGTGTGCATCACTTCTACAGCACGTTTTAGCACTTTGAATTGCTCTATAAATAGTTCGATCGCTGGATTGAAATGATGTAAGAGAAACCTTAATGAAACACACATAAGTAATGTCTTTTGATGCATCAGATCATGTAGGCTACTTGCACTGCCCCATTTCTCTCTCCTCATACATCCTTTCAGCTGATGGTAAGTACCACTATATACCATTTTCACACACAATCCATTTGACATGGGATTATATACATGGGATCAACCCGCGTTTGACACAATCATAACCAGACTGCTGTCATGGGTTAATCCCCTCGTTGTCGCTTTTCACGGAAGTCGGAAGTCCACAGCTGTAATTCCATCACCACTCGCACAGAATCGCAGCAGAGCAAATATACAGACAGGATATGTTGCTGAAAAGAGTCACTGGCTCTCATTATTTAAAAAGTTGCTACGTTTACACTGGATATAAGATGGTGCAGGTGAGGTGGTGCAACTTGGAGCTATTATTTCCAGTGTTTCCTCTACCCTGGTCCTCAGGGCTCACTGTCCTCCATGTTTTAGATGTTTCCCTGCTCCACCACACCTGATTCAAATGATCAGCTCGTTATCAGGCTTCTGCAGGGGCTTCATGATGAGCTGATCATTTGAATCAGGTGTGTTGGAGCATGGAAACACCCAAAACATGCAGGGCAGTGAGCCCTGAGGACCAGGATAGGGGAAACACTGATTTCTTTTATTTATTTCTTTTTCAGTCATTACTTTATTGCACAAGTCAATATAAAACATGCAACAACCTGCAACGATTGATGCGAGTTCAACTGTGAAATCTGTTGCTTGTTTATATCATTTTTATTGTTTTATATCTTACTGGTTTACATGTTTTAATTTATCTTGCTGTTTACTTATTTGTTATACCTTGATTTTTATAGATGCTTCTGCTATTGTGCTTTTTTCCTTTTGCAACCTTAACACTGCAAATTTTCCCCGCTGTGGGATTAATAAATCCTTATCTTATCTTAAACTCCTACAGTAATTCTGTGATAACCCTACTGTGACCCTCTAATACCAAAGGCGAGGAGCGTCGGGCAGCTTTCAACTTCTTGACCCACTCAGCTCAACATTTCCACCACATCACTGTGTCAGTCTGTAAAGGTCTGAGGCTGTTCCAATTCACCAGCATTGATTACTAAGGTATTACTTCAATTAAGAGGAGAATATTGAGCATCTGCTGCAGGTCAGTTAGACTCCTCTTTGATGCACTGAGGACCTCCTTGACATGAACACAATACACGATCTGTGTAATCACTAACAATGTGATGGTTCTGTTGCTTGGTGTGGTAGTGAGTCATGCCATTGAGCCCTAATACCCCACAGTTAGGGCAGGAGCACACCATAAACCAAAAATATTTTTCAGCATTTCGCCATCACATTAAGACCATCATTACTGCACAATATCCTGAAATAAAGCCCACCCCTACCGACCATCCTCTGGCTCCTCTCCCAACATTTTTACATCTAACCAGATCAGAATCGGTGATCGCTGGAGCAGTGGGTGAGGTTCATTTTGTTTAAATGAAGTGCGTTTTATTCATTCATTGTCCATAACCGCAGACAGCCTTTCACACTCACATTCACAACCATGGACAATTTAGAATGACCAATTAGCCTATATAAAGTGTGTTTTAGGATGATAATAATGACTGTTTCCATAAATAGAGTCTGATGGCTTTGGCGAGAGCAATAAAATAGCCGTTTCTGGTTACACAAAAAGGATCTTACTCTTTCTGTCTCTGCAGCGATCCTTTCCATTATGTTGTCTGACACTTAGAATAACAATTTGAGCCTGTCAGGGGCAAAAGCAGGCACTTTTAGTGGACCTACTTTGAGAGGGCGAAATTGCCCCCAAAGATTAGGTTGAAGCCCGCTTCACAGCTGGCGGCTGCAGCTGTCTCGCTGAATACTGGACCAATTTCAAAAAACTGTTGTCCCCATTAGTCACGTAGACACAAAAACATGGCAATATAAGGTACAGGTTGAAAAATACAGAAGTTACCCTTTGACAGAAAATATAACAACCCAAACCTCCTACAGAGATGTTAAAAGTTTCGGAGAAGATAAATGTGGGCTCTGTTTGAAAAGCAATGTCTGTTCCACTGCTTTAGTTTTTTCTAGATGCATGGGCTTTATTGCTGTCTACAACGCCCCATAGCAAAACTAAATTTTTTAAGTTTTTTAAGCAGCTGTTCAATATTTGACGTGAACGATCTGTGTTCGCCCAGACTGTATCTGTATTATCTCCCCAATGTATAGGAACACGGAAGGCCAAACATAATCCTGTTCTTGAATCTACTCATCAGTTTAAACTGCGGTTTCTCTTGGACACGAAGACATGAGCCGACTGCTTGGCATGTTAATTACTCTCAATTATCACGCTCATCTCTTCTTGCCATTCATCCGTCAGCTCAAGCTTAGTGAGGGTAATACTCTTTCAGAGTCAATGAGTGAGCGGAGGGAGAGGGCATCCTTTTGTTTATCCGCTGATTAAATCAATAACCAAGATTATTCTCCCTAGTTTATGATATTCATGAGAACGGTGTCAACAGTCAGGGAGAAAGACAGCAGACAGAATGATGAAGGGAAAAAAAGAGAGAAAATTGAACAGAAATCAGTTAACACACGAAACCAGATGGGAGTTGATACTGGATGCTAAAAATGGACCACCCACAGTTTGTGACCTACAATAAAATAACAGTATAAGGGTTAGTGAGCAGTGTTTGGAGAGTACAATAAAGCAGCTGCAGCCTTTTAAATGGGTCAAAGTATTTCCCAGAACACTTACAGCTCTCTAACCTTTCTTCACTTTTTGGTTACTGTATGTAATCGGGGTTGCGGAGTTCAGCATGGATTCCTTCCTTAAATTCACTACCAAAAATTAAATGGAATAAATTTAAATCCAGTGTTAGACAGATAGAGTGCACACGACGATACAGGATTTGATCCAAAGCTCTAGAACAGCCACTAAAATTGACCTTGTGATGACACTGTTTTCTTTTCTGAGGTCAATAATGAATTTAGAGCCTCTGCATTTAAAACTACTGGAAATCCAAATCCACAAAAGTCTTCTAACTATGTAATGTGGGGTCTTAAGTATATGATAGTAAGTACCTAAAAAAAAAATTGTTTAAATCCAAGTTAGAAATATTGTCATGCGCGTTTTTGTACATTTCCCTGATACTGGGTTTGAATGGAGCTTGAATATTTATGAACCAATCATTAAAAAAAAATTCACATCAGCACCCAAACAGGCGCAACAAAATCTCTCTGCTCTTGCTTAATCTTCCTCTTTGAGTCTGCACCAACTCAATAACAGGGAACTGAAGTTGTTCAAGACTTGTTTTGACAAAAGCAGTAACTATCCCCATAAAACGCCAAAGTTGCACAATAACATGAACAAAATAACCGATTGAGGCAACACTCGTCCGGATGTCTAACAGCAAAGTAAAAGCGATGAAAATATTCTAAGCTAGAAGAGTACATGCCGGCAGGGATAATGAAGCATACATTTACTGATATTGATTTTTTTTTAGGTGGCTAACATACGTTTTGCTGCTGACCCTGTCCAGAACAGTGCATTCCTTAGCTTCTGTGCTGGTACTCCTAAGAGAAATGTCCTGCCTACACAGTCTTGGGAAATGGTCTAAATAGCTAAAAGAGCTGTTAGATTTTTGTGGATGCTTGATGAGACACTCAACTTTTACGTAAAATACTGTAGTGGGAAAATTTGATGCCAAACTTGTACTTTGTTCCTCATATTTGCTTCTCATGTTCTGTCAGGCACTAACTGGTTACTCGTCCTTGAACACACAGCTGTTCTCCCTTCTGATAATACAATCACATCCTGACTCTCCTGATAAGCACTTCAGGTTCATCCTGACCCAACCTCCTTCGTCTCCTAACCCTATAAGACAGTTGTACATTCTTGCAAAGTTCAATCAAAACGCCAACAAAGACAATTTTGGTCATGGTGTCCGTCTTTATTTTCAGATTTTTCCCCACAATATACACATTCACTGTTTCAGGCCAAATTTCCAGAGGCTTTAAGCCAACATGGAAAAGATGATTAGGTGGTATAATTGAAAGCTCAAGAATTGCTACTGGACCTGGTGGAGAGTTTTATTCTCAAGTGTACAAGTACTTTGATGCTGAGGCAAGGTTAGAACCAGTTCATATGCTCAATTCAAACACCTGTGGCTGATGTAATTTCTTGTCACGTCGTTTACAATCAAGCCTCTAAAAGAGTTTAGATATTTTTATCTCAGCTCGGCAGACTGTAATTTTGGCTGCACTTGAAGAATAAAGTCTCAGAACACAAGTGAACCATGATTTCAAATCCTTTTGCCTCTTAGCATGTAGGCAACACACCTATAATCATGGGTGATAAAAAATAATATATTCCCATGTATGATTACATCAGACTCCAATCAAATATTAGAACATGCACAAATATGAAGAAGTGTCTTAAAGGGTTTTACTACAGCTCATCTACACAGTGTAATTTAAGCTGCATCTCACTGAGTAATAGTGTGCGGATCTGAAGGTATTGACAAGTTAATGATAAATGGGAATACTGCAGTCTCTGTACTTGACAAGAAAAACCCAATTATAGTGAAATGTGCTCTGACTGTCACTGCTGTAATTATAGTCGCCTGACAACCTCTTACTCTCCATTTCTTTCTCAAATTTTGCCTCAAACTAATGCATGTACACACCCACAGCTGTCTCTGCTCCTCCTGCTCGTCCATCCTTATATATCAATTCCATTTGGCCCGTGGAGCTGCAGGCATTATCCTGCCACGTCTCTATCAAGCAGCCACGTGAAAGCCCACTTAAAAATGCCAAGTGAAGATGATACAATGACGGCCGGATGGATCTGGAGATTTCTAAATGGATGTTACAGGAAGAATGAAGGCCTGTTGTTAAGTTAACTACAATTTGATGTCTGGAATGACAGGAAACACGTGGGAAGGACATCTTTTGAGGCAATAAGCATGCATACAGCTGCAGACAACCCAGTTTGAACTGTCCAAAAGTTGGTAGAGTATGTGCCAAGAGAATTCAATGTATTAAGTTTTTCTTTTAAATTTTCAATAATATTTTATGGGAAATCAATTTAAATTTGAGGCATCCTGCTGACGGCCAAACAGACAGTCTAATAGGCTTGGCTGGTATCTATATCTTCATATCGTCATGTATTCCAGACAGGGCAGGGAGTTCATGGAGGACATGAAGGCTATGGCTGCTGTGCCCCCCTGCCAGTTTGGCCTTTTGCCCCTAAAAAAAATAATCTGCTTTTCCCTCAATGGCCCAGCTGATTTTCCAGTTTTCTTTCCTGTCAATAATAGTGCAGGCGATGTGTATGAATCTTGAATCAGGAGTTTGTAATAAAATAAATTGATTTGTGAAATAAACATCTTTTTATTTTTTATTTCACCGATACTATTTATTAAAAAAAGAAACAAAAAAAAAAAACCTTGCCGCTAAAATGATGAAATTCAAGACCTGCTTCCTGACATTTTACCAGGGTACACGGTCTGTACTCGCTCCCTTATGCTCACTGAACTGATACACATTCACTACGCTACACTACTCTGACCAATCAATAATCTGCACTGTTTACTGGCTCTTCTATATCATTGAGACGACACCCAAAATACTCCCAACAGGGGCAGAGGCATTTTTCTTTTTTTATCAGCTAGTCCCCCATAAGTAATGTTTTATTTGCACGTTTGTTGCCACGGCTGCTAGTGTTAGCATTGCTTATTTGCTATCATCTGTGCACTCCAGACAAGTCTAACCTCTGCTCTCTGATCCTATACCTCCTGAGAAGAAACGCTCGCGCGGGTCATTTACCAACCTGTGGGTGTACATGTATGTTATACTAGGCTTGGGCGATATGTTAAAATTTTCTAATCTGCCACCATCAGCCCATCAACCAGCAACTGACTATATATTCACCCCCACCTCCTCCCGTCCTCCTGAGTCTCAGCTGGTAGATGTGTGCGAGCAGCGAGTTTCACTTTGTCCAGTAAACAAAATTAACTAACAAGTGTCAAGAAATGAAAACTCTCACAGTGTCAGGAAAAGTGTTCCAGCAATCACCAACTCTGGTTTGGTTGAAATAAATCCTTAGTTCATTGAGTTAGATGTAAAAATATTCTGACTCTACAGTCTGTTTGAGTTACATTCTTAATCCAGTTTAGTGCACTCGTTTTCCAGTGGAGTGGGTGTGCACTGTGCTGCTGGATGAGCGTGTTGCTTAGCAGCACCTCTCACATTATAGACCTATAAATTAGAAAAATTAAATGAAAATTGCTCATAATAACAAACAAATAACCCATGCCGGGCTGAGACCATCACATATCAGCTGGTTGCCAATATGTCCGTTCAATCACCCTCCCCTACTTTACACACATTACACGTCCATCACGATCTGCGCGGTCTGATCACGGCTGTGTCTCCTCACATCCACTCAGGTATGACACATAATGTTAAAGAGAACGGGGACCCAAGATAATAGACCCAATTGATCTAAATCAGGTTAGATCCAAGAGACTTCATGGATCCATGAGGACCTCTGCTATGATGTTAGCATGTTGTTGTGGTGACGACCCTCATTAAGATTCATTCATTGACCTGCTGGTGAACTAACAGTACCTCAGGCTATCTTACACATACATCATGAGTATCTATCAGTTCACACATTAGACATAACGAATCCCGTCATCATCCAGAACACACATGAGAAACACTCTCTCCTGCGGCCTCATGTATACAACTTTGCATAGCTACACGACACACTCATGAAAAACAACAGCGATGTACACCAGCAGCAGGCGTATACAGTTACAAATCACAAGCACTCACAGATTTGTGTACATGCAAACAAATCTTAATGCCTTCACACTGTAAACTTACACAAAAAAGGGATAATTAGTTGTTGGCATGCTCTATGTGCGCCTGTTTTTATTTGATTTTTCAACCAGCTCTCTGGGTGAGGGATATTTAGCAGATGCATCTTCTGTCTGGGGGTTCTGCCAAGAGTATTCAACCAACTTCCAAAAAAAGCCAGGACAAATATAGTCATGGTGTCACTCAAGAAAAAAATACAAGCATGAAAAGCTTTTAAATAACACATAAATTGGCTACAACTAGTCCTTATTTACCTGCAAAAAAACACCAGCAGATTGAAAGGCACACATCATCATCATCAAGAGCCAGAGAAACTGACCTGACCTTTAATTATATCTCCTTTGAGAGCAGAATTGAGCACTGTCATTGAGTTGCACATTCGAAGAATCCATATTGCAATTAAAATGACAGGATTGGTTGAGTGATAGGCAGGGGCTGGGGGCAGGGGCTGCACGGACAGAAAAACTGTGCTGTGGAACATGATGTTTAATAAGAGATGAATGCCACATGTATGAAAGGAGATGTACTGGGCAGTGGGCAGTGCAAAGACAGGACTGACGCAAAATGTGTGTAAACTGAGTGAAAAACACATGTTCCTCTTCTACCTCAACAAACAATGAGGTGCAGTCATTGTTCCTGGAGACTGGAGCTTCACTGTGGCCAACAGCATCAATATACACCTTCAGGGTGTGAAAAAATGCAGCTGTGAAGCAGGGTGTTGTTGATAAAGACCAGATGCAGTCAGCAAATCCTCATTGGGACAATCTCACAACACTGTACGGGTTCCAGGTGTGAAAGTGCAGCAGCTGAAAGAGTGTGAAGCTCGGCTGCCAAAAAGAACATACTGTATAACCTTGCAAATCTTCCCTGGATAGAAAGTTCGCCTTGCAAAATTTCTCATAACCTTGCAATGTCAGCCCGCGGATGTCACTTCTTTCATTGTATTTTAGCATTTTCTCCACATAAATCATTTCAAGTAGGATGTGTGACAAATGATTGACAGTTTTCTCTTTTACCCCTGACACCACCACAAAACCTTCCTACGCCTGAATGGATGAACTCACCTCTCACTGAGTCAACACTGAGTCTTTGCTTAAGATTTTCTGTTTCAACCTTGAAAAACAAATTAGGTTTTGGAAACATCAAAGTTCAAACCACTGAATTTGATTGATGAATACACTGGGAGCTTTTAAAAGTACCCTGCTGGCCTTCGGGTTGAGGTGTCGACCATGAACCATGACTTGTTGCACGTCATTCCTCATCTCTCTGTCCCCTTATTTCCTGTCAGTTCTCTACTGTCAGCTATCCAATAACAGCTTAAAGGGATAGTTTGGATTTTTTTGAAGTGTTGTTGTATGAGGTACTTATGCACCGTCAGTAGATGGCAGTCGGCACACCCCCAGTTGGCAGGGCCAACAGCAGAATGTATTTTCACCTCTTTACCTTGCCATCAGACGGCCTTTTCTGAAGTGAGGGCAGAGCCAGGATTTTTTCTCTCCTGGTGCTAAGGGGGCTTCGATCAATCTGTGATGTGAAAATAGTTTATTTTCATGACTTCAGAGTTACTTTTGAGGAAAATCTAATTTTTCCAAAAAAAGCAGATAGGGCATTTTCAATTTTCAATATAATTTGGCCATAAATATTTGATAATATCTCTGAGTCAGATACAAGTGACCACAAGGCAATGACAAAAACAACTTTAATGTGCAAAAGTGAAAGACTTAAGCACCAGACAGCACACATGGAGCTACAATTAATAAAAATACATCCAAAATGTGACGACAACAAAATGTGCATTTATTCCATATTCATAATAAGACAAGTCTGCCTTGGTAGCAATATGACTATATTTCTCTTGCAAACAAAAATAACTTGTAAGCCAACAATATGCAAGTGCCCGGCTGTGCACTGGTTATAATGATAGATATATAGATATGCTTTATTAAAACTCAAGGTCCATCCAAAAAAAATTAAATTAAAAGACAGACAATGCATAAAGGACTAGACAACACAGAATAAAAACACAGAATAGAATAAAAAAATTAAAAAATAAATAAATAAATAAATAAATAAATAAATAAAAATAAATATAAAAGATATGAAAATCCCATGCCTGTTATTGTGTGACTTTGGTGAGTCCAAACTAACCCTTTAAAACACCAAGTCACACAACAATAAAACAAACTAACCGATCGAGGCAGCGAGCCTAGGAGGTAAAATTACTGTCCACAGCAGTACCCAACTTCAAAAAATCTATCTAACTATCCCTTTAAAATGACCCAAAAATAAGAGAAATAGGACATGGAGTTGCAAAAGCAACACCTACAGTAGCAGAAACAGCAGTTCACAAGGTTTGGGAGTCTCACGATCCCTTGAGTCACACAGGCAGTCGACAATTGCTCTGACATGGATGAGTCAGGCCGGAGCGCTTCTCTGTGGATGTTCTTCAGACTTAAATCTCATAAAAGAAAAGGAGCTGTGGTGTAGTCCGACTATTTACCGACTGCTGTTTCTGTCCATCTACCGCAGAGAAGGAAATCCTTGACACTCGTAATAGGTCAGCTCGTTCCAGTTGGAATTGGATTGTAGCGACCAGACCTAATCAAACAGTCACCTCTGGAGTTACAGTATGTGTGCAATGACTTACTCTGGGTCAAATCCACCAGGAGCCTTTTTTTCTTTCTGCCGTCTCTCTCACCATCCACACAATAAAAATACAAAAAGATGTGCGTGGACGGGCCCGCTCTCTTTAAAATAATCAATAAATGAATAAAACATCTCGCAGCGGCGGCTGAAAAGAGGCACCAGCAGGTTTTCATCAGTGTCTGAAAGGCTGATTTTTTTTTTGTTATTATGAGAACAGAATAGCAATGTACCCACTTACTAGGTGAATGTGCAGTACATGATTTTAGCAGGCTAATTGGTTGGCATGCATGCTGAGTGTTAAATTACTGAATGTATTATTACTATAATGAATATCCACACGGTTTAATACGCACGTCAACATCACATTTTCTAATGCAATCAAAGTGCTCACATTATAGATTGCTCAATTACAATCTCAAAGTAGGTCAGTGTAACCACTCTCAGCCCCGTAATGACGCCAATTAAATATCTGTAAACAGCACGGGTCAATCATGACAGTCAGTATTAGATGCGACTCTTCACGTGCGTGCAGGACTGAATACAGTGATGCCTTTCCACTAAGAGCTCAGCTCACGGATCAATGGGTTTCCACATTTACACACGGAGTGTAAGCCAACAGATCAATAGACCCTGACTTTTGGATGGAACGACTTATATGGAGGAATAATGTCACATACTGTAATTCTACCATCCAGTGATGGAATGACAGCGAGAAAAAGAAAAAGGCTGAAGATGTGGAATGTGAGCAGAGCTGGAGGATTTGAAGGTAGAGAAGGCATGAAGGACGGCGAGCAGGGAAGCATGGAGCGAGTTTCAGGGGATCTGCTGTAGAAGGTGAGGAATCAGGGGAAAGAAAGATAAAGGGTGAGTAGAGAAATGACAAAAACAGAGAGAGAGCTGCTGGAGAGAGGAAAAACGCCTGCAAGCTAGTCCATCAGCAGGCTGATTTATGTGTTTGTTCACAGTTTCCTCCACAGAGCAGGACGCCCTGCTGGTTTGGATCCGTCACTGCTGGGAGTCCCCGCGCTGCCTGTGCGACCCTCGAGGAATTCCCAATTGTACCAAGTCCCTGTTTCAGTACGTGATCTGAATAACTTCTCAGTCCACCAAGCTGTTACTTGCAGATATTAAAAACTATTATGATGATGATACAAAACCACCTCGGCAGACACAGGCCGAGACCAATGTGTCTGCAAAGTCTGTCAAAAAATCTGAAATGTTGCTGTACTTGAAGCTATTGTCAGTCACTAAAAACATCATCACAGGAAGCTGCTGCTCTCTGCTACACTGGAAATCAAGTTGCCAACTCAGTGACAGGTAGATGTGTTGACAGCTCCCCACGTTTGGGAAATGAAGGGGTGGGAGGAGATTTAATCTTCTTGTAAAAATGGACAAGTCAGTTAAGTCTAGGGATTTCACAAGAACTGAAACTTTGGTACCAAGTCGATGCCAAAATTCTGAAAATGTTATTTTACTCCTTTTTCTACAGGACCGTAGGTAACTGGGATGCAGTTCTTTCAGGCCTGATGGGGACAGCAAATGCACGTGGAAGTGTTCCAGTCTGCAGTTTGGGGATGAAACGATTATCAGTTTCACAATAATCTGTGATAAAATTCCAGATGATTAGCATTACTGTTTCAACATTGATCGTGATAACCATGTTTGATTACCATGATTACAAAAACTCACAGTAAATATTGTCCAGCATCAACCAAAGTTAGCGACCGTCTCCCTGATGCACATGCAGCAGCAACATGGTTTGATTTTGCATCAGTGTGAACAATGACATATGACACATCAATCCATTTTAACGTTACATTGACAGCATCTGTAGCCAACTACGTTCCACAACGTTTGCAATGGCAAAACACCAAAGGCTACCGTGTTCATGCCAACATAATGTGACCACAGCTCGTGGTAGTAGACTACCACCCAGACTTCTTACTGTTCAGTCTGTTACATCTGTCATCAAAATATAAAGTGTCTGTTAGGGATGCAAGAAAATATCAACACGCTTGAGTATTGCGATTTTATATTTTGTGTGACTGTATCAGTGCTCAAAAACACTGTACTGTGATATCATGAGACATGCAAAGACTGGTAGCAAGGGTGCAATTTGTGTTGCGTTTAAACCCCCGACCACTAGACAGCAGTGTCGATATCTATCTCCATTGACTGTATCAAAAAGGTAATTTTTTAACTCAGATTTTTTGCATATGGTGATGTTTCTCATTCTGAGTTTTCCCAAAATTGGATAAAAAATAGGGATATATCACCTCACTTACAGTATCGCAGTATATCAAAACATAACCGGTGTATTGTGATACGTATCATATTGCCAAATTCTTGCTAATACACAGCCCTAGTAACCATAGCTTTTGGTAGCAGGCTACCATCATGGCTCCTTACTGTTCAGTCTGTCATCTGCCATCACAATATACAAAATATATCATGTGTCATTAAGTTTAAACTACTGCTTACACTCTTGGCTTCGCTTGGTAAATATCCCCCTCAGTCTTTTGTCCTGGAAGCTCAGGAGAGTTTCTATTTCAGGTGGCAAATACAAACAACAATGGCTGGATTTTATTTATCATGAATTGTGGAACTTCACTATTGGCATCGACTTCTAAATTTCTGCTATCTTGGCATCACATGGCAAGACGCTGTTGCTGTAGAGGTCCTGACAGATGCACATCTTATGAATGATAACAACACAGTCCACTTGTCTAAAACAGGTCAGGTCATCACTATCAGGCAGCATCCACATGGCCGGGGTGTCTCCTACTGGGACTAATGAGCACTTTCCTGCAGGTAGTTGTGGAGAACACGTACAGTATAATACTGCTGATGGAAATATGACCCCAGCATGACTAATGTAAATCAATGGTACTCATGCTGATGGGCAGGTGAGCTTAGAGCACCAAATGCAATTAAAAATTTAAAAGGTAAAATGCTATAAAACCTATCTGGTGAAAGATGTAGTGACATCAGAGGGTCACATTTAGACTAAACATACCTGAGACCATCTTTAAATCAAGGCTGAATTGCATTAAATTTTCATGCATGAATGTGACACGAATGGCTTTAAGTGGACTAATTTGATAGGATGCTGCCAAAAGAAAAGGGGGAAACACTTGGGGGAGAGGGGGGGCAAATGCTGTGGGTTTATACTGAACTTGTCGATGACAGGAGCCAAACAAAGCCAAACAAAACCTTGTCCACGTCTCCAAAATCACATTTTCATTCAGCCCTGTTTGTTTTCACTGTTCACGTTTCGGATCAAACACAAGCTCGTCTGGCAAATAAATTTTTAAAAAAGTGACTCTAATTCGACAGCCTGAAATGAAAAGCTTTGTGGATTACCTTGCTTCTTCTCCACAGCTCCTGCACACGTGGGGACAAAGGGAATCCCGAAGCCTTTTTACGCGTTGTTTTCAGACTGGAGAGAGAGAGAGCAGCTGTCACCACATGAAAAAATGTCTTTTATTCCGTCTCAGCGAGTGTTTTCTCCATCCTCTGCTGGGATATGTTTACTCCACAGCTGTCCCCCGGCGAGCAGGGCATTAATCCACACTCCTCTGTCGGTTTTTTTGTTTCTTTTTTGGTTTTCACATGATCTGAGCTTTCTTGCTTCTCCACTTTTTCCGACATTAAAACATAATTGGAACAAAGCCGGTGCGTTAATTAAGCTGGTTGTTGTTTGTCCCACTCGCATGTCGTGTTACCATCCATTCACAGGATTCTCTCCAAGAGCGAGCTGCTCGTGTTTGAGGGGTTGAAGGCTTGCGCGTATCAAATGCATCTGAAACTCGGTATTCCCCTCCGACCATCCCTCCTCCTCCTCCTCCTCCTCCCTCTCAGCAGACGAGCAGTGTGGACCAATTGAGAGGCAGAAATGAAGAGAGAGAGAGAGAGAGAGAGAGAGAGAGAGAGAGCGCATGGGACCACAGACAGTCAGTTACAGAATGAACAGCTTTCAGCAGACTGAAGCCATAAGAGACCATAAACAAACATTTCATATTATAATTCCTGTTATTTTCATTATCAGTAAAGACTGTATGGACCAACTGTCAGCCTATAAATATTATATATTGGGTATATTAACCATAATCTTGGTTTAATTAAATAATTTCATAACAATAAACTATTACTGCATGATTTACTGAATATAATATTATTTTACAAATCAAAATTTATGCAATTGTACACTCAACAGTGGACAATAATCTTAACTGGTTCTTTAAAAAAAAGCCTCTTACCATTATTTAAAGACAGGGTTAAGTAAAATTACCATTACTAGCAGCCCACTATATTTTGAGTATTTCCATTTTCTGGTTCTTCTGACTTCAACGCCACTACATTTATTTGACAGTTCTAGTCATTAGTTACTTTGCAAATTGACATTAATAGCACAAAATATAATCAACAAATATGATGTATGATGTACACATTAATGCATCAACTTGTTTTGTCTATTATTAATTAATTGTTATAGAGAACTGAACCCAGAAAATATTCACAATTATGAAGCTGAAATGAGAAAATTTGGATTTTTTTTAAATTGCTACTACTGCTTTTTATCAAAGTAGTTGGTGATTAATTTAATAGTTTATTATGCATTATGCATTATTCATGGTCCATTCTGTGCAAGTACTTTTAATTTTGCATTTTTTTATATTAATACTGTAGTTATTTGACTTCAATTCAGTTCAATCCAAAATGTGTTTGTATAGCACCATGTCATACAAAAGCATTTCAGAGTGCTTTGCATAAAGCAACATAAAACGGCAAAATGCGCAAACAAGCAAGGATGTCCATGCAAACATACAGTAAACATGAAACAAAGTACAGTTTTTCTTTATTTTCACCCCACCTAGGTGATAAGATCACTGTAAATTTCATCTACAAGTGAAACAGATAGTAGTCCAGTAGATCCAGGATGTTTTATGACTAAAGGTTGGGAAAACAAAGCTTTAGTTTAAAAAATATATTCAAACAAATTGAAACCTTTACTCTTATTTGCAGAGAGTTTTATTCAAAGAGTAACACCCAGGTAAATAATTTGTCCGGAGGTTTCATCCAAAGTGATTTTAATTTTTGCTCTACACAGATATTGGGAGTAATTTTGATGTCAGTTTCTTTTACACAAGTACAAGACAAGTAGAGGACTGAACCATCAATCACATGAGCACTACGAACACCACACACAGCTGTGATCATGTATGTGGATCAACAGACTTATACCCTTAATAATATGTGCTTTTCCTACATACATGACTTATCTGTGGATTTACTCTTTAAAGCCACTATGTGTAGGATTTCTGACTTTTGTGCCCCCAGTTGCAGAATCAATAATAACACTGAAATGAGTGCAGCTGAGCTCAGTGAATTCTCAAACATTCGTCCTTGAGCTTAGCTGAAGTTTTACTTTGATTCATTTTCTATGCTAAGCACGGCTAAACATGTCCACATCTCTGAACTGAGCACGAAGAGATGAAAATGAAAGATTTACTGAACCAATAAGCGTCCATGGGAATATAGTCACTCTTTGTGCATTTGGTGAACCGCTGTACATTTATGAGTCCAAATGACACATACATCTTCTCAGACATTGCTCCACTTTGTCCCCAGAGGTTTAGTCAATGTTGTGGTGGGAAATAAGGCTGAAATTAAGTGCAAGACTTTGATTTATATGATGGTTAAATGATCTGGGGCTGCTGTGAAATGACTCTACACAACACACACTTATGACAGCCGATGGTTGTCTCTCTCTTTCAGCCCTGTTGTTTCACAGCATGATTACTATCTGCAGAGCTATTAACTTTTCAGCAACGTGGGCTCAGTGAATTCCCATAACCTGTATTTTACATCTGCCTCCTTTTACAGCGACAGATTGACTTCTGAAGAGATTCCCATGTTGCAGTAAATAATCTGTGTTTTAAGATTGTGCCGCTCCAGCCAACAGGAGGAAGAATGATGTGGAAAAGAGGAAGAATGATGTGGAAAAGAAAAGGCAATATTACTCTCCTGTGAGTTCATATATTAAGCTTTGTCGATGTCTGATCTCATGCTCTGGAAGTTCTTGATAATAAATTTGTTGCTGAACTGAGTGTCTGCATTTTGTGTGTGTGTGCGAGTGTGTGTGTAATAGTGTCACCAGGTCATGTTGTATGTGATTACTCCACATATGCTGTCTCCAGCCTGTCCCTGTTCATTAAGCCCTGTGAGGCCGTAATTTTTCTGTGGTTTAAAAAAGATCATTTCTACTCTCAAATACATATAGTTTGTGACATTTGTCTCATGTAATCCTCCCAGAGCTCACATTTAATGACCTACATTGACCAAAGAGGCTGCAGGGAAGCTTTTCTATGAAAGCATTTGAATGCTTCATCTACATACTGTTAAAATGCAGCTGGACAAAAATAATTCATAATAACTGAAATAATCTAAATTGGATTAAAGTATGCCGATGAGATATTGTTAAACCATACATGTCCTTGAGCTTTTGATCCTCAAACGCTACGAAAGAAAATCTGAATCTTGGTTAAAGCTCTTCTGTTCTGCCACAAGCAAAAATAAGTGGGACTTCAAACACAAATTTGTCCAATAAATCCCCCAAATTAAGTGACACAATCCTCCATAACATCACAGAGTTTTCTAATCTGACTCTACTATAACAGAACATTGCTTGACAGTGCCTTCCAAAACCTTTTCAAATGTCTGTTAAATTGGACTCACTTTAGATTCGACTTGATAAAATAAAATAAAAAAAAAGGCCTTCAACTCAGCTTGAACTTTAACACCAATGACTTGGGACATCACTTGGACTTGAGCCTTGAAAATACTTGATACCTTCCCACAACCCGATGATTAAAAAGTATGTTAGAGTAACAGTCTGACATGAATCAGTTTACTTCCTGAATAAACTCATGTCGACACATAATTCCCCACATCCACTTTGTTTGAATCAATCCGACAGCATCCAATCAGGTTGCAGGAGTTAACCATGAAGATCTACTGTTACATTACTGAGCTCCATTTGGAAACAAAGATAATTTTGTTCTGCGAGGTGGTCAACAAAAATTAATTGCAATGTGCAAAACGTAAAGGTCAAAAATTACAGATGGAAACACAACAACTTCCAGCTTCCTTCAACAATTGAATTCGCACAAAGAATGGTGAGTCCAGGCAAATATTAACATAGCATAGCATCACATCTATCACTTGTTTAGGACTTGAAACTCAAAGTTTAGGATTTTGAACTTCCTTGTCTTGACTTGGGACTTGAGTGCACAGACTTGAGACTTACTTGTGACTTTCAAAACAATGACTTGGTCCCCCCTCTGCTGGTAGAAAAAGGAAACGTACAGCGGTCTCCTGTGTTTAAGCGCAATGTTTTGCAAACGTGCGTCACTGCCTCCTTTGCTGCCAATAAACAAGTCATGATTCCCACGGTCATTCGACGGCTCTGTCACTTGAACATAAACTTTGGTAGTTTAGGAGGGATTTGCTGAAATGACTGATGCTGTCATTTCTTCTGGGAGGACAGACTGCTGAAATCTATGTCTGACTAAAGAGCTTTAGTCACGTAATGAATTTCTACTGTAATCCAAGTGCAGGAGTTGTGTGCCATTTCAGTCCAACAGCATGGACAGATTTCAGCTATACAAAGTGTATCTAAAATGTAGAAATAACAAATCATCGCTTACTTTGTACACTTATCATTTCCAGTCCAGTCCAGAGCTGATTTAGAGGCCGTGGCTGACTGAATGATACTATTTTTACTAAATATATTAGCACTCATTATGACACTCCTTTTCCCTCCCTCGCAGAGTGATTTGGGTTTTTTCCATTTTTATTACAAATCCCTCATCTCTCTGCCACCACAAAGCATGTCTAATCTCCTCAAGCGACCGCAGGAGCAGGTTTCCGTTGAAATTTGGATTTGGAAACAAAGCAGCTGCCTATTGACTGCAAATGTTATTTACTCATTTCCGGCATCATTGACCCTTTCAACCTCTTGTGTCAATTATCAAGTCTCCTTTTATTTGGGACAGGAAAGGATCACACACGTGGGAGTTCTTAGCATTGAGGATGAGCTCTGGAAATAATGTATTTAAGGCTTAGCATTGTGGGAAATTAAGTGATATGATGTTACATGCAGGAGAGACCCATTTTCAAATTGTGCTGCCAATTACAGGACCGTTTTCAACATGCATATGAGTGTATAATAGTGCATCTGGTGCACTGTTGCCTGTCATTACTGCCGTTGCTCCTTTCCAGGGCTCATAAACATATTGTGATTCGAAGGCACACAGTGTCAGCCATTACATCCTTGATGCACAGTTCAGCAAGCCGAGAAGGCCTGATCCGTCAGCAGTAATATTAACAGGAAGATCCACACAGCTGTGAATGAACTGTCACCGCCCCAAACTGTCCCGTGCTTATTAGTCTGAATGAGCCTCAGGTTAGAATATTTCATTCAGTCACGGTGGAACAATGACAGAAACACAGAATATAAATGAGTTGAAATGATTTTGGTTTAAAATAAGACTTGACAACAGCAGAATACTTTCACTTTTTTACCATGTACTGTCTATACACAGCAGTCA
>JAJHUR010086907.1:0-96125 GCA_027495735.1 Lutjanus campechanus
TACTTAGTGTGTAGTGAGCTGGATCCAGGTTCAAAATGCAGTGATTGAAGAAGTATTCAGATCCTTTAATAAGAATGGTACCATGCTATGAAAATACTAGGGCTGTACTTGAAGCTTTTTTTGTTCGCACTCAAATTTGAAGGCAGCGTTTGAATGCTGCACAGTATCTGTTCATTTAGGCTACATAAATATTATTAGTATTATACTGTTTGTAAAATTAGAATCCAGTGATGGTTGTCAAGGATTGTTTCCAAACATTTCCAATAACTGTAAAGTTTATTGAGAAAAGGATAGATGTGCTTATTTCCACAATTCAAAGTGTGTTTTTATCTAATGAAATACTCTGTTTCAGTCTATATTTGTTCACACTTAGCCTTTCAGAAACATTTCCACTGCAGTCAAAAAACTATTCCCTCTCATGGTTGCTGTACACAAACGGAGAAACGCACCTGCATAAACAGAGTGATTTAATAAATCAACCTAACACCATAAATTACATTTATGTTGACAAAACTGCCGTGTTGTATTTATTAAAGAAAGTTGATGCAATAAAAATAGACTAACTCATTTAATCTGATGAATCGGTTTATTCAAATCAAGGACTGAGTCATAAAACATGACAACAGACATTTGCAGCTTCATTTAAAAATCTCAATACAAGATTCAAAGGTTAAAAAATGACACTCGGTACAGTCTTAAAAAATACATTACTCGTGACACATTCTGCATCCAAAATTTTAAACAAAAGTACATCATTATTATCAGCAAAATATACTTAAAGCTGCTCAAATAATCAATATTGTTACATTAACAAGAGATTAATTGTGTGTAAAAGGGGTTGCTTGCAATGATAAACCTTAAGAAAATTAGCATTTGCCAGTTCAACTCAGCACTTGGAGGCATTTTAGCATCTTTCAGCTTATTGTTTTGCTTTTCTGACCTGTAACTTCAATGTTTTTTTCCAGCTGCAGCAGGCAGCTGTTTTCATCAAAATGCTCTGATAAACCCACTATACACTCCCTCCCCAGCACCAAACAGCAGGCAGACAAAGTTAGCAACTGACTGGTGAACACAGTGGAGCATTTAGCAGCTAAAGACACAGATATTTCCATCAGAGGTTGGTGGAGACCAAAAACAGAGCTAAAAGATAGTGAATATTACAGTCATCCGGTTGCCCGAGACACAATTTAAGTGGGAGCTAATGTTGCCCTGTTTCTCTTTGGTGTGTAAATAAGCAAATATTTGCTAACAAGTTCACCATATCAATTTTATTAAGTGATAAAATGTCACTGTTGTGTTTACAGCTTGTTCTGCTGCCCTCACATGGCCAAATGCAGGTCTCAAGTAACAAAATTACAGTAAAAGTTCTCATTATGCAGAGCAGCCCCTTTTACAGTGTTATGATGTTATATATTTTAATCCTTAATTATTATTACTGATGCTATAATGTGTACAAAACATTTTATTGTTGAAACTGTTTGAGGCAGAGATAATTTAAGCTACTTTATATATAGTTTGGTACTTTAATCTCTTACAATACTTCATATTCTATATGTTTTGCATGTAAAATCTTGATCTGCAAAGTAACCAGAACCTACAGCTGTACAATAAAAGGATAACACACAAATAAAGTGCTGCAAAATTAACCTTAACAATACTTGAATAGATAGAATAGAAATAAAAAAAATATAGAATAAAATAAATGAATTTAATTATATTCTACCAATGGCAAAATATCAGTAGGAAAAACATTTAAAATATTGGTTGAAATCAATAGACAGTATGTTTTAAAAATGATTACAGTGTATTTGTGCATCTTTGAAAATATTAATTTGGAAAGTCAAAATAGGCTCCTGCAGTAAAAGTAACCGGTGTTGAAGTATAGTGTTGATATGTGTCCTGTAGTCTGAAATGTATCTTTGTACTGCAGTATGGGCGGTGTCTCTTAAGTGCATGCATTTGATAGCAGTATTAGCTGACCCTGTGTGATGGGTGAGTGCTTTAGTGTGTGTTTAAACATCGCAGGGATGTGGGATTGAGGTCAAGAGAACGACAGAGAGATGAATGAACAGAGAGGAGGAGGGATCAGCCTCAAAGTGACCGGAGGCTGAGGTCACTCACTTTAGAGGTTCAACCCCCGAACGATCCACGACTAATCTCACTTACCTGACCCTGACAGAGGTCGGCAGGCAAGCTCGCACTTTCCCATCACAGAGATAGATGAAATAGGCCTGGATTAAGGTGCAGTGATGAGTGGGGAGGATGCTGTGAAATGATCCATGAGAGAGACAGTTACAGGCATATTACAGACAGAGAGCCTTCAGAGAGCAGCCGTTAAACTCAGATGAACAGCGGTGGATGTTCAGATGACTTGGCGATTTTACCCTGCTCACAGTACACACAAGGAGCTCAAAACAGTACTGATTATAGATTATTTAAGTCTTTTTTAAAGCACAATATTTGTTTGTTACAGCTTCTCAAATGTGAGGATTTGCTGCTTATCTCTGTTTTGTCTCAGTAAACTGAACATATTTGGGTTTTGGACTGCTGGCCAGACAAAACAAACAATTTCAAGATGTACCTTGTGCTTTGGGAAATTGTGACAGTCAGTTTTGGCCACGCTAGCTCCAACCATTGGATGTTTTACCTCGAAATTTAGTACAGATTTCCATGGTGCTCAAAGGGATTAAACCTTAATGACTGTGTTGATCCCCTGATTTTAAATCTAGCTCCATCATGAGATTCACATTTGTGTTTTTGACTAAAATGTCTCGACTATTAGATGAACTGCCATGAAATTTGCCTCACACATTCAGGATGAATTGTAAAAGCCTGATCCCTTAACTTTTGACCCAGCACTCAGTATCATCAGGTTAAAATTATTTGTCTAATACTTTAATTTGTGTCCAGTTATCTTCAAAACTTACATTTCTATCAGCCTCAACTGTGCTTTGTGTTAAAGGTAATATGTGAAGCAACAGACAAGCACATAGTACCTTTAACTGCTAATTAAGCCAGGCTGCTAATGCTGATATGCTAAATTAAGATAGTTAACATTATCAGCAAGGACCTCTTAAAGAGAGATGATTTCCACCATTAATGGGTGACACATTCTTGACTGGTGGGGGGAATATTTTTATACATTTATTAAAATTATACATTGTTAGGTTAGAACATAATCTTTGAACTATTTTAGATTTAAAAAGTTATTTGTTGAACTATGAAGCCTTTAGTAAAAATAAACTAATGATTTTTTATACTATGATCATCACCAGGGACCTATATTTCAGAGCCACTGGACTCATGGTGTGTTCACTGTTTTCTGACATTTAAAAACAATTTAATGCTGAAACAATTAGTTGATTGATTAACTGTTTATCAAGGACATAAAACAAGAACATTTGGTGTTTCTCCTTTTGATTTTATATTGTTGGCCCAACAAAATAAGACATTTTGACATCACCTTGGCTTTTATAGTCCAACACTTAATTGATAAACAAAAAACAACTGACAGATTAACTGACAATGGGAATGACTGTGAGTGGCGGCCTGAGTTCACAAGTTAACTGCCCTCTCCGAACTACTTTACAGGCTGAGCATCACTTGTAACTGACACGTAAGCAGAGGCTGAATGAAGCCCCTCTCTCCTTAAAGGCTTTGATGTTCCTCTGCCAAAATCCCAGCTTTAGATCAACTCATTAACTATGCTCCTCCATGGCCTCCCAGACGGACAGATGTTACCCTGTCCACCATGATGCTGCTGCCTGCACCCCCTCTCAGACAGTTGTGTGTGTGTGTGTGTGCATGTGTGTGTGTGCGTGCGTGTGTGTGTGTGTGTGTGTGTGTGTGTGTGTGTGTGCATGTAATCTGCCAAAGTGGTTTCTCTGTTAAATGAAATGACAAACAGCTCAGTCATTCATCATGGATAACTCTAATCTCTGTCATCTGTATACCCCCCACCCCTCCTCTCTTTGTCTCTCTCAGGGACAGACTTGGTCACCGTCTATTGATGATGAAGGGTCGACGAGAGACGAGTTCTATGACGATGAGGACCTCTACTCAGGCTCCGGCTCTGGCTGTAAGTTTTTGTGTGTCTCAGGGTGTGTGTGAGGCATACTTGCCAACCTTGGAACCAGAGATGGGACTGATCTGATCCTGTATCGGTATCAGGGTTGATGATGGCGAAAGGCATTCATTGAGTATTGGACTCACATCACCAATCCGAGTTTTGATCTTAGTTCCACAACGCCAGCGTATTTGTAAATACTACACTCTATAGCACAAATTGAGAGTTGAAAAGCACTTTTCACGTCTACTCTACATTTGAATGTAATGTAAGAAAACACACTCCAGCACAAAAAGGACAATTATCCACATAAACCACCATGTTCACACCATGACAAGCACATTACAAGCACTAACAAACAGTAACATTTGCATTTTGGAACACAAAAAAAGCACACTTAAACTCATAGTAATGTATCATGGGCAATTATGCAAATGAAGGGTGTCTCTCATCCTGTCATCCTACCACAATGGTTGAAGGACACCATTGCACAAGTTAGCATTACACAAACCACACAAGCTTTGCAGACTGAAGTTCAGTTTCAGCCTCATGTAATCTGCTGCTCCGACTGATATCCAAATTCAGATATCAGATCGAAAGTGAAAAAAGTGGATCAGTACATTTCTATGTGAGACCTCAAGTTGAACCAAAGTGGGGTGTCCAGGGGTTTTCCCCAGACAACATTTAAGTTTTATAGACTTTTATGCAGAATGAAAATAACAAAATAAGTTCCCACTGTTTTAGTAGACAGATGCCTGCAGATGACCTATAACTTGTACTCATTAGCTGGAAAACACAATTAAATTTCCATAAAAAATGGGAATTCTTCTTTTCAGGGCATCTGAAATTATATTTCTTTTATTATATTTATTATATTTCTTTCTCTCTGTCTCTCGTTCACTGAGACGGAAGAAGCGTGATCATGAATGCATTAAAGGAGAACTGGATACAGCGTGCACCAGCAGCTCTTTTCCGTGTCACATGTAGCTTTATTGTTTCTGGGCTGGAAACACTTGACTTTTGGAGTCGTAGGGCCAGAATCAGGTTGTGATAACGAAAAGGAGGAAAAATTGTGGGGGGAAAAAAGTCATAAATTGCGAGAAAAATATGTGAGAATGTGACCTCGGGAGAGAGAGAACAATGAAAAACGTGGGTCTCCTGGGAACATTGGGAGGGTTGGCAAGTGTGGTGTGAGGTGAAACACTCACGCCCTGGTTCTTTTAAACGCGACAGCTGCTGGGTTTCAATCTGCTGACCCTAAAGACCCCCCCCCCCCTCCCCATCATCCCCTCTCTGTCCTGGAGTTATGGTCGCGCCGTTCACCAGACTCATGTGCACAAAGGCACATAACCACACAATGCAAACACGCCGTTTGGCTTGACAGACGGGTTTTGATACAGAGTTATTGAAAACACCTTTAAACACAGACACACCTTCGCAAACAAGCAACAACCAGGGCTCGATTCCCACCAGATCTTATTTACTCTAATGAGATTACAGTCCACACAGATTAGGCCATCACACGCACACACCAGCAGTTGTGTATGCACCTATCTGCGAGCGTCTGTCTGCGTTTGAGTGAGCTCTGGCTGTCTGCATGTGTAGGAATTACCTACTTAACGTAAATCACGTTGGTGTAATTCAGGCTGATTTTCTGATCTGGCTGTTGAAGCTTGTGCATGGCTTTCCTTATTAAGCATGACTCATTGAGGGCTGCCCTCAGTTCAGCTCTGCGCTAGTAGAGAGCACACTCAAAATAAATTACAATTCAGAACAGGAGAGTGCAGCACAGGCACCTCCTGTGGTTGAAACAGCAGCCCGGCAAATTGCTTTATCTCAAACCGTGATACAGAGCTGTCTGATTCCAAAGGAGAAGCTCATTTTCAACAGACGGATGTGCATTTTTACTTTGCCGCCGCTTCCGAATGTGGCATTTTGAGGCGTCTGATAAGTTCAACAGAAGCTGCATTGTTCGGGTCCACATTTCGATATCCTCTCCAGCTCCTCTGTCAGCCTTCATGTTCTTTGTGCCTGTAAATTCAATTTGTTTCTCTTTCAACCCAGGGAGCTTCACTGCTATAACAAAATGAAAGGTGGTATAATACTATTATGAGATTTAAGAAGAAAATGAATCAGTCAGCACTGACGTCTCTTTCCCTTTCTTCTCCTCTCTCTCAGACTATGTCCATATGAAACCTGCTAATTACTGTTTACCTGCATCCATCTCAGCCTTTTCAGTCCGTTTAACATTTAAATCTCTTCTTCTCCCTCCTGAGTCGGCTAACAACAAAACCGCACATCACAGCCAACATATTCACTCAGTTGGTCAAAGGAACAGTTCACCCCAAAATCAAAAATACACATTTATCCATCCAGGGTTTTTTTTGTTTTTTGTTTTTGGTGAATTTTGGAGATATCAGCCGTAGAGATGTCTGCTTTTTCCTGAAGATAAATCATCATGACCAGAAATCATGACCCAGTTTCTCAAGATAATCCACAGGCCCTGTTGTGAGCAGTTTCTTGTAGGAACTACATTCTTCCTCTTTTTTTGGCCATCTTTACCTTTACCTTGGATAGTGCAGCTGAAGATATGACAGGAAAGGGGGCAGAGAGAGAGGGGATGACACGCAGCAAAGGGCTGCAGGCGGGAGTCGAACCAGCGGCCGCTGCAGAGGACTGGCAGTCTCTATACATGGTTCGGACACTCTACCAACTGAGCTAAACGTCCGCCCCGACAGCAAAATTGTCTGCCAACCAGTGTTGTGCAAGATACTGAAATTTAGCAGTCACTGTTACTGGTTACTCCTAAGTAAAAGTAATTGAATAACTTTACTAGTTACTATAAAAGTAATTAGTTACTAGGAAAATTAACTTTTGTCTTACTTTTAAATGTCTGCTTTAACTCTCTAATTAATGGTCACATACCTAATTTTATTTTAGCGCCAACTGTCACATTTGTTATCTATCATTGTAGCCATTATCACTTTATTATTAATACTCCCAACCACTAGAGGGCAGCAATGACTAGTGTTCTTACATGTAAGCTACACTTTTATTGCCAAACATAACGGTAGCATTTAACAGAAGAAGACCCACAGACAGGGCTGGATGTTAACAAGGGTTCTTACAGTAGTTAATAAATAATTATATGATGAACAGTATTATACCATGATGAAAAGCAAGCTCACATTGCCTGACTTGTCTGATGCCACCCTGAGGTCTGGTGTCGTTAGATCAGCTGTCTCTGCATCTGTCCACTATTTTCAGGTAAGACAGACGTAATGAGTAACAAGTCCATTTAAATGTCAGTTATTACAATTGCGTCATTAATTTGAAAAAGTTATTAGCTGTTACTGCCAAAAGTAGTGGACACCCAACATTGCCACTAACTGTGCAGAAGGAAGCGTGCATCTACTCACAGAAGAGAGGTTTATGCTTGTGGCAGCGCAGCATGTAAATATTAATGGTGTCCATGTCAGCTGAGCTGTAGCCTTTTGTCCGAGAGTAGATACACGCTTTCTTCTGCACACTGATATGGTTGGTGGGTGTAGTTTGGTAGAAAGAAACCAGTTCCTACATGAAACTGCTCACAGGAACGTGTGTGGATGATCTTGAGTAACTGGGTCGTGATTTCTGGAAAGCAACATCGCTATTGAGTTTTTCAAATGTATTTTCTAGTTCCATTATGTTGTAGAGAAGGCAGACATCTCTATGACTGATATCTCCAGAACTCTGCAACTCACACCAAAATCTAGACTGATAAATAGGTAAGAGGAAAAATATGCATTTTTGATTTTTGGGTGAACTGTTCCTTTAAACATGCTTTTCGTCTGCTCCTGTTGTTGATGTTTTCATACAGCTGAAATCACAATTTACTCTTGTTGTTCTCATTTACATATTTTCCCGTTTCTGTTGTCAGACAGTTAAACGAGCAGAAAATAGCGATTTGATTGCGGCTCTGATTGCTGTGCTGAGTCGTCAATAAAATCATTACTTTATGACCCTGAAGCCATTTGACAAAACAAACATAGCTGCGCTGTATGATTGGCTATATTGAAATTTAAAATGAGTGATCGTGGCACAGAAATAAACAGAAACTCCTCTGCTTTACAGATTGTGTCTTTTTTTGTGCATCATGAGTCATCCAATGTTATAGATGTGCAATACTAAAGTGCTTGACTACCCCTTTAACTTCACTACCACACTGCCCTCGAACAGGTTTACATCGAGGCTCAGTTTTCTCTGCCCACACTAAAACTTGAGGCAGGTGTTTTCAGCTTTATCCACTTTGGAGAGGTATTTTGACAAGCTGCATTTTCTGGTGAGAAAATGCCAGCTTAGTGTTGATTGAAGTCCAAACCAGAGCGAAGAGTTTCCACATTAAGCCGGCTTAAGGCCACCATGGAAGGAACTTGTGTGTCCCTGTCCCTCTGCCCTTAAATCCCCTGTCTGATTCTTAGCTGTAGAGGTAAAAACTCCAGCAACACTTGTAGTATGTAACAACTTTATTGTGAGGCCGGTGCTCTTCATCCTGTGGCTTCATCAGGGTCATCTTGAAACCCATTACAAATGACATTTAAATAGGATAAGTATGAAGCAGAAAAGCAAAGCAGAATATAAATATATATATGAAAACTAATCATTGGGACACTGGGTCCATAAACTGTAGAAATGCAACTGAGGGTTATTAAGCTTGAACAGAAGAGTTTTTAACCCAAAAGAGAAGCAGAAAGGAGCACCAGCAAGGAAGCTAAGCCATGAACTGCAGCAACAAAATGCATTTTAGCCACTTTAGCCAAGGTCCACCTAAAAAAATCTAATCAGTTTAAGTGTATCCTATATGTAGGATATCTTCACCACTTTATCTTGTCATCAGACAGCCTTTTCTAATGGGGGAACCGCTGTCATATAATCCAAATATCACTTTCTCCAGACCAACCAAAGTCTTATGTTGAAACCGGTCATTTTACCTCACAGAGCTTGGGAGTTTGAGTTTGTTTACTTTTGAGTTTTAAAATGATAGTTTGGATTCACCGAAGTCACAGAATCATACAAACAAAGTTAGTGATAGTTTCAGTAGGAGACCAGCAACTCCTGTGTTCTGTGAGGTAAAATTACTGATTTTGTCTGTGGAGTTTAGTTGGTTTAGAAAGACAAGTATTATAAGATAGTAAGTGGGATAAGTACCTCATACAACCCCACATCAAATAATCCAGACTATCCCTTTAAACACGTCTATCTAAAAACTTGTTTTTAAAGTGCTAAATATAGAAAGGGTAAGCAGAGCGACATGATACATCCTAAAAAAAATACATCATAAAAAAGCACTAAATGAGAGACATATTTAAGAACCAATATAAAATGAAATTTATAGTGTGAAATTTATGCACAATATTGTGTCCTCAAACATCCCCATGATGAAACAAAATAAGTAGTCGCCCATGGCAAGTACCCTACTTTCTGTAAACAGTCCCACAGTGCAGTGTGTCGCATTTTATGGATCCAAAAAATAAAGCACTACCTGTTAGTAATGACACAAAATGACGATGACTTAAAAGTGTCTGAAATCTCAATTTACTGCTCAATAGAGAGTAAATTATTGAGTGTTTATTATTTAGGGAGTTGTGAATGAGTGACCAAGGGATTGATTTCAAGCACAGCCAGTCAATTTCTGATTTACTGTTCGTGTGGGTGTGTGAGTGTGTGGGTGGCTGGGTTGTGACGAACGGGATGTGTGATTTAGAAAGATGTGTAAATGTTTTCATGTTTTGACTCCTCTACTTGTTGGTGTTTTAAGTCACACTGCACACTTAAACGCGCTTATTGAGCTGTAAACTATATATTACAGTACTGTGATGGAACACCTCAGTACTGGTGTTAATATCAACAGTTCTTGACTCGTTTATAAATATCTGCATTCCGTGGGTTGAAAATAGCTCAAAATGCCACCCACTGTTTTACATTATCCTGAACTTTGTAAGCTGACTGTTTGGAGCTGCTCTACATAATTAAATTTATATTTTTAAAAAAAAGGAGGTTGATGCCTCCTAATCAAATTTGGGTGGCTCACCTCACCAGTCCTCACTCTTGAGTGGGAGTCTCTGTGCTCATATTCAGATATATGGTCATCGACATCATTCACAGGAGTTTACACTTATTTTTTTCTGACCCTCTACTTTTGGTGCTTTTGACAGCTGCAGAAGCATCACTTGACAGCAGGGCTGCAGCTATATACTGACACTATCCTGCTGACAGACACACACAATCCCACACCTCTCCTCTCTGAGCCGCTAGCATTAGCTCAGCTAACTACAACATCTGACAGAATCTGACAGCCGCTGCCCATAATAAATAATATAATAATAAAGTAATTAAGTTGAAGTTGTTCACAGTGTCAAGTACACACACAGTAGACACAAAGCACCCAATACATTTATATAAAGCAATGAAAAAAAAGACAGGAGATTCGCAGAGTTCCCAACATTAGTCCAAAAATGCCAGTCCAGTACAATATTGGCTAAACAGGAGACAGTCCCTTCAAAAAGAAAAATAGAGAAAAGAAAAAACACTCAACATATGGGTGGAGGATCGCCAGAATATCAGTGGTGTGATGATTTTTAATGTCCACAACAAACACTGTAGTCTCATTTAGATACTTGTTAGAAACCTGCTTTTAAAAAAAGCAAGTATTGGGGGGTAAATATGGGGTATTTTATGCTTTAGAACAAAATATGAAAATCTGTGTTAGACATAGGCCTTATGTCAGGCAAGTAAGGAAAAGCCTGTTGACTTCAAGACGAGTCAGGCTCAGATCTGAGGCGCAGTTACACCTTGATTATTTTTTATATTTAAAATTCTCTCCTCTCTTCTCTTGTCTCCAGTTCCTGAGATCAGGATGAGGCCGACATCGGCAGGTGTGTCCTTCACCACAGAAGAGCCCCTCCTTCTCTCCACCACTCAGGCCACCAGCCCCGCCCCTTCCGCCTCACCTGCGGCTGAACCGAGCCCTAACCCAGAGGACCCCATCGCCACCCCACTGCCCACCGAGGCCGACGGAGAGAGCGGTGTGTTCTGGGAGAGAGACAGAGAGCTGGAGAAGGAGAGAGAGAGGGAGGAAGAGAAGGAGAGGGAGAGAGAGCAAGAGAGACAGAGGGAACTGGAGAGAGAGAGGGAGAGGGAGAGACAGCTGGAGAGGGAGAGAGAGAGAGAACGAGAGAGGGAGCGGGTGAGGGAGATGGAGAGAGAGCGGGAGAGGGAGAGAGAGCGTGAGCGAGAGAGGGAACGTGAGAGAGAGCGAGAGAAAGAGAGAGAGAGGCAGAGAGAGCGTGAGTTGGAGAGAGAGAGAGAGCTGGAGCGTATAAGGGCCGCCGCTGCCCAGACCACTGCCGCCCCACGATCCCCTGCCGCCATCCCTGTGGTGACCACCAACCCGGCAATCAGCAGTGCAGAGAGTGCAGCACCCTCTGCTGGCTCGGATGACCTGAGCACCACAGAAGAAGAAGAGGACGTGTACCTGTCACCTGAGCCTACGTCGTATTTCCCAGGCTTCGACATGGAAACCACCACAGAAGAAGACACGCCCACCACCACGGCAGAGACCACCCCCGAGCCCACCACAGCTGCACCTACCACTACTACCGCCGCCGCCACCACTGTCAAGACCAGGGTGCCCTTCAGGCCCAGGGTTCCCATGACGACAGCCACTCAGGCGGCACCGACAGAGAGAACGACCCGCCCACAGCAGCCCACAACTTCACCAGTGAGTTCAGTCAGCAAACTCACATTATTATTTTTATATAGTGTCTATATTTGTTGTCCATATTTGACCTCATCACCCCCACAAGAAAAGAAGAAACCCAACACAGTAAGGAGTAGGAAGTGACAATAATAACATCCTCCCATGTAAAAATGTCAATTCGTAGGTTTTAGAGAGAGTTACATGGTGTAACTTTCCTGATGAACAACAGTTCACACATTCACTCAAGCAACTTGCCTGGCAAAGTCATAGTGATGGCAAGATTCTGGCAAGTCACTGCACCAAGCTTTGTTTGCCAAGAATTATTTACAGCACATAACTCCCTTCCAAAAACCACAAACTGTTGTTTTTACATTACCGTTTATGTACAGGCTAAACAAACAACATAAGGCATCTTCATTAGTGAGCTTTAGAGTTGCAGGTAACTGTGTTTTTGAAGTTTGGGCAGATGCAGGGTAGCTGTTTCCCTTTGTTTCCAGTCTTTATGCTAAGCTAGGCTAATTGCATCCAGTCTACAGCCCCATCCTCAACATATACACGTGGGAGTAGTATCAATTATCTTATCTCACTCTCAGAAAAAAAGATTGTTTATTGTTGAATCTCATTTACAGATCGTCAAATACCTATCTACCTATCTTCACAATCTTTATGTTAAGCTAGTTAATTGCCGTCAGTCTCCAGCTCTGTACTTAAAGCTAGAGTAGATGATTCTGGAGAAAGATTGTTTATTGTTGAATCTCATTTACAGATCGTCAAATACCTATCTATCTATCTATCTATCTATCTATCTATCTATCTATCTATCTATCTATCTATCTATCTATCTATCTATCTATCTATCTATCTATCTAAAAGCTAACTACTGAACATTTAATGTGCAGAAATGGGAGTGATAACTTACCTTACTCCCAGAAAGAAAACAACTCAGTGTATTTTTCAAAACAAATCCATGTTTAATGATGAGCCTAATGTTATTCTATATTGTTTGTATTATCAACAAATCCGTGAAAAGACCAAAACCAACAATGCAGAGGCCAGCTCAATACTTTCACTACTTAATGCTTTCAGACTTCGCTGCCCTGTCAGTGGCACTGAACCCCAAGTCCATTTATTCCCACTGAAGACATAAATCTTGTAGATGCAGATCACAATTTAATAGGTTTAAGAAATCGTTTTGTCAACCATTTATGGCTTTATTTTTTAAAGGCTAAGCAAGTCCAGCAAGGCTTAGTTTGTGGAGCTCGGTGACATGTGCTATATCAGGGTTTGGCTACACAGACAATACTTAAGCGATCAATTCATTGTTGGTTCTTGTCATTTTTGTGAGATTTGTTGGCAATACAAAATAAGGAATGTTGCCAGCCACACTCTTTAAATGGTGCATGAACACAAACAGCCATACATGAACTTTGGCTAAATAAAATAGAGTCTAACAGGGTAAAATGGAGATTTAAATCAAGAACTATCTGATCAAAGACTAAGTGAATAAGGATTCACACACTAGCTTTTTCAATATGCTGCACTAATGGACTCATTTTAGTCTGTACCAATAAACTATTGAGGTCTGATATCCAACCCCACTCCTAACTGCCTCTTTAACACTGACAGCTTAATTATTTACAGACCAGAACCATTTCTCTGATTGGTGTGCTTCTGTTTATTTGCAGCAGAGCTGCATTAAAGCATGATGCATTTAGATTTGTCTGGTTTTCCACATTGTAATTAAGCTGCCAGATTTTATGAAGTGTGTATATATGTTGGACAATATGCAACTTTCCACCAATCAGAACATACAGAGACTCATTGTTTCAATGGCGAACAGCGGTTTCATGGAACAGCGATGCCAAGGAAAGTTCTCTGTTTGCGTTGGTTTGGATAAGTTTCAGTGGAACAAATGTGATTACATTGAATGTAAATTTCCTGCCATTAGGCTCACTTTTTTCTCTCTGTCTCAGGAGGGTAACAACGACGTGGGCGCTGCAGGGCCAAGTGGAGATTTTGAGATCCGTGATGATCGCCGTAATGATCTCGGTCGAGGTATAATGCCGGTGGATCCTGATCTGATCGGCAACACAGTGGATGGAGGAAGTTCTGCTGCCCAGCTGCCACAGAAGAACATCCTGGAGAGAAAAGAGGTCTTGATAGGTTGGTGTCCGTCTGTAACATTAATGTTAATGGGGTTTTTTTTGTATGTTTTTGTCCTTGTCTTTGTCTCACTGCTTGTGTGTTTGATCCAGTCTGCCTTTCTGTCACATAAACCACTTGGTAGTCACCTTGTAGAACAACAGATGACACTTCCCCGTTGCCTCCTGTATTCTTTCCCTGTTTACTGGGAGCTGCTAAGATAAACTGGCAGTAACTCGCGTTCACGTAGTGCAGATTCATCACGATAAGTGAATGTGCTACTTAGCCCCGTTTGACCCATTGAGAACAAGCAATCCTCTTCTTTCTTGGGTTGTCCAACCCCTCCTTTCTCCCCTCTTTTTCTCATCATTTTCCCTGTGGGCAAATCCAATTTCTTTTCAAGTGCCCCCCTCTCCTCATCCCAAAGAGCTGTTGTAGAAAGTGAGCGAGCAGCCAACTTGCCTGACCTGACTGGCTCTCTGTCTCTCCTTCAGCTGTTCTGATTGGTGGACTGCTGGCGGTGGTTTTCGCTGATTTCCTGGTCATTGGTAAAGAGCAGGAGGCAACAGATTTTAGATTAGAACCAAGTTACAACTGTACACGTCAGGCTCACACATTCATATATACACATAGAGCTGTGCTGGTGTGCTGGTGGCACTTTAATCTATGGGACTAACATGTTGAAGAATATGAAATATACAATGATCGACTGTATTTACCATCTTTAAAGGAGCAATATGTAAGTCCTTAGTGTTGAAAAAAGAGTAGTCCAAGTAGCGAGTTGGAGCCACAGACAATATATTAAGTAAGTTGAATCCCCATATAACTGTCAATTGTCTTTTTTTTTTGTAAAGTTAAACGTATTATCCCGAAAACAAAAGCCCACTGTTCTGAAAATATACATGAGTTGGAGTTAAGTGACTGCCTGTCTTACTCCCTGCCAGACACCATTAAGATTTTCCCTAATTTAACCTTTATAAACAATTACTCCTTCTAAAAGACTATTCATGATTAGTTACAACTCATAAACAGACACTTAAGTATTTGGTGAAAATTCAGCATTCATTTGAACTCAAATAAATGTGAAACGGGCAAACAAATACAGACGTTCAAGACCGGAACGGACATTTCAAAGGAGAACATGCTGGCTGTGTTGTTGTTGTTGTCGGAGAAGCCAGTATTTTCCTGCATAAGTTTCATATATCATGGTCTTATTATGATTTAGTTCAAACAAATTTGACGTACTTCTCCTCTGACTTTTCATGCTGATTTAAAAGACTTTGAGAGTTGGAAATTCAGTAATTTTGTTTAAACATATTAATTTCAATCAGTCAAATTATACATAGTTATATATAGTCCTACTATATAGGGAAGGTCAAGTAAAGAAGAGGATAAGACAAGGTCATTCCAACTTAAACAGCGCACTCAGAACAACAGGTTTGCGTGAGCACTGTGAGGCTGAGGTGACCATAGATTGTACTAAGTATGATCAAGACAGACAACATATGAAGGAAGAACTTAGGAAGGCTGGAGTTCAGGAGCTCAGTATTAAAACTTTAATGAACCTGCCAAGTGGGTTGAACAGTAGAGCTTTATTTAACGTAGAGAGACAGGATTAATGAGTTGGATTTAATCTCTGGTCTGTACTCCGGAGCAGAAGGTGGCAGTAATGCACTTAATACGTTGGTTGCCAACGACTGTTAAGCAGGAGCAGTACTTGGTTGCAGTTGTCTTTCCTTCAAATTGTTTTTCCTTCAAAACTGTTGTCTACAGCCGTCCTAGCAGTTCTGTGAGGCTGCGGTTTGAGCTAAATGCTAATATTAGTATGATAAACACAGACACATGCTGACGTTTAGCAGATATAATGTTAATCAGGTTTACTGTGTTAATATTTGCATATAGCTAGTACTACACACAAAGCACAGATAAGATAAATTGTACCTTTATTGATCCCCTGTACTGGCAATTCAATTTGACACAGCAGCACAAGGGGAAAAAGTAGCAGCTCAAGGGTCAATATAGTAAAATAAATAAGATAAAATAGGAATACTGTGAATGGATCTGTGTGTATATACATACAGTATTTCCAAGATATACAGCATACAGTATACAGGCTCATTTGAATGTCATTACTTTAGCAGATATTTGTTCATAAAGTGTTGGACAAATTGAAACTTTTAGATTTGATAGTGACACTAGATAAAAAGTAGCGAGTCCAATTGCTGAACCAATGTGGTGGACCCACATCGCCAGCATGGCTAAAAATCTTTGTTTTAGTGAGTAAAAAAAGATCTGATATTATGAATTCAAGGAAAAGTAGTTCATCATGTCTTTTTTATGAGAAGCTGCAAATGCTGCGCTTGAAAGGATTCAATTAATATTTCTTCAGTCCAATATCACAATTGTCTTCCACAGTAAAATCAGGTATGGTAAAAGTACACATTTATGCACAAAACACAACACAAAAATGGCATGATCTAATTTTTTTTTTGTTTTTTTGTTTCTAAGATTTAATTACAAGAAATGGTGTGAGAAGTCAAGAGTGGTGAATAGTTTTGCAGTGACAGTGCTTGGTAAAAAGTTCTACTTTTTTTTAATTTTATACCCCAGCCGATGCACTCTGATATTGGCAGTAATGGAATAAACAAAGTAAACACCTCCCACTCAATGAACGGAAACAAAGTGTTCCTCAAGAATTTTGGAAAATAAACTGTTCTCTGTGTTGGCGTCAATACCAATTAGTTTAACGAGGGAAAGTTTTTCTTTTCCATTTGATGACCACACATTAATCTATCTCACGCAGCAAGAGTTCATTAGTGATGTGTGTAGGAGAAGGTGCAGCTGCTGCCGACTGGTTACACCAACCCCATCAGGCTGAACTACTATGTAGCGCTGCAGGGCTGCAGTTTAGTACAAAGTGATGCACACACACACATTGGCACATTCAGGCTCATCAGTCTTCACTTAGCAGCAAGCTCATAGTGATTCTGTGGTAGCTTTGCTCAGCTTTCTATGGAAGCCCATCTCTGCCTGTAAAAGAGAAAGATATTTACAGACATACGGACATCTAACAGAGCACAATGATTTGCAAATATGAATAGATACATAGATGGTACAAAGACAAGATATTTAATGTCCAAACTGATAAACTTGATTGTTTTTTGTAAAGTACACTCATTCACACACACGAGTTGTGAGAGCAGCAACAAAAGGGGAAGTTGCTGAATGCATGAAAAACATCTGATTGGAACATTCACAGTGTAAACAGGTTCATTTGTAACAGGTGATCGTATCATGATTGGGCATGAAATGGCCATCCTCCAAAGGCTCAGTCATTCTAAAACAAGGATGGGCTGAGGTTCACTACTTTTTGAAAAACTGCGTCAGCAAATCGTCCAACAGTTTAAGTACAAGGTTTTCCAACGCTTAATTGCAAGGAACTTAGGGATTTCACCTATTTTGATCTGCGACCTTTGACCACAACATGATTCTATAAAAGATATTACTACATTATGACTTTTTATCTCACAATTCTGACCTCTACTGTGGGGATTTTTTTTTTTACTTGTTGAAATGGGCTTCCATAACTTTCAGACTGTCTGAAGCTGTGTGTTTGTTGTGATGTTGTCTGCTGCAGGATGTCACAGTGGCTCTTGTGTTTTTTTTTATAGTTTGCTTATGTGTTTTTCTGAATGTTTTGTGGGTTAATGTTCTGTTGTTTGAGATATCCACCCTGTCTTTCTGTCTCTCTGCAGCGGTGATAGTGGGAGGAGTAGTGGGCGCCTTGTTCGCAGCCTTCCTGGTGATGTTGCTGGTCTACAGGATGAAGAAGAAGGACGAGGGCAGCTACACGCTGGAGGAGCCCAAACAGGCCACCGTCACCTACCAGAAACCAGACAAGCAGGAGGAGTTTTACGCATAACACTCATCAGAGTGCCAGAGAGACGCACCGCACACCGAGGGAGAGAGAAGAAACGAGAGAGAGAAGAGAGAAAGATACTCTAACCCCCCTCCTGTCCTCCTCCTCCTCTTCTTCTTCGTCGCTTCCCCCTCATCTGCTCGCCTCTCCTCATCCCTCTCTCCTCTCGTCTCCAAAACACTTGAGAGCGCCTTTCTCTCTGCGGACTTTGGAACTTTTCTTTTCAATGAAAATGAAAAAGAGGAAAAAAAAAAAGAAAAAGGAACAAAAAAATCCAAATATATTCTGAAAAAATAACACATACACACGAGATGTTTTTAAAGTAAATGTTGTTATTAATATTCTACAGATTCTCTTGTTCTGTATGTAATGATATGATTATTTTGTAAAAAAAAACAAACAAACGACAAAACAAAACACGAGCTCTTAACTTGTGTTTTCGAGCACAAAAAAAGTTCCTCCTCTGTTTTTATGGAGCGAATGAAAAGGCTGAAAAGAAAGAGGAGAGGAGGAGAGGGGTGGAGCTGAGCGAGTGGAGCGAGACACAAAAGAAAAAGAAAGGGGTGGCCTCGACTCTGCCCCTCGCCACCCCCCCCACAAAAACACACAGAGCGTCTGGTTGGCCGCACAGAGCCCAGGGTCAAAAGGTGAGAGGAAAGGTCTCTTTTGTGCCTTCCATCCCTCTGGTGCTCAAAGACGCACACGCATACAGCCACATAAACATGCTTACACACACGCACACACATACACACAGACCCGTATCTGCTTGATGGTGGCTCTGACCTCTCTCTCTGTGCTCGGCCAACCAGAAAACGGTGATCAACTCTCGATGTGTTTCACAACGTCGAGAGGAGCCGCTGTGGAAACATAGGCTGGTCCGTCTGCTCCTCTAAGCTGTACAAAGACTAGTTACGGATAGTAATAATAACCAATAATATATCAATGTTTTGGGCTGGATGGTGAATAATAATAATAATAATACCATAATAATAATAATAATGATAATAATAATAATTCTTGAACAGGAGGATGTGTATCTAGCAGTTTAAAAAAAGTTTATATGTAAATATCAGCGTATCCTTTCTGGCATCACTAACCATCTGCATGATCATGAAGAGTTTTTATTCATCACATCCGTCATCACGTTAGATGAGCTGTGCTCTCGTCAGCCACATGCACACACACATTCACGCACACACTTATACACACACACACACACACAAGTGCAGACCATTAACATAAATAAAGATGGACGACGCATTTCCACTTCCTCCAGCTGTACAAAAATGAAGCCAAAATATCCCGGATACGAGTGCTGCTGTCTTGTGCTGGTGACATCATTTGGAACCAGAGTCTGAAACCCCGTTTTTATAGCATCAAATACCTATTTAAAAACAAATTGATCAGAAAAATTAATGCTTGAACATACATCAGCGTGATAAGAACTACCTAAAATAACAGAAGCTATCTTTGGGGAAAATGTATTTGACGTGTACTTGGATTTTTTTTTTGTTTGATCCATGTCCTGTTTGCTAACATGGAGGGGGCAGGGTTTATGACTGCTACTGCAGCCAGCCACCAGGGGGTGCTCAAGATGTTTTGGCTTCACTTTAATGTTGTCCATCTCTATTTATGTCAATGGTGCAGACATAACTTGCTGTGCATTTAAATACACACCACACAGACTTTAAATATACTGTAAATCATATCATTCAAACACATATCAAACCCATCCTCATCATCATCATCGTCATCATCGTCATTGTGATAGTCATCACCCGTGAGTGATACGAGCGAGATCAGGTGGTTTCAATATGTTATTGATTAGTTATGGATCAGTTGCTGGTTGGTTTAGAGTTTGGTCTGTTTGTGTAAAAGCACAACTACGTGTCCAGTCATCACATCATCCAATAACCCCCCCCTACACACACACACCTTCTTTTGCATGCCTCACTTTGTTTTTCTTCCACCATTGGCTCTCTGTTAAGGGGATGGGAGGGGCCTCTGGGAAGTGAGAGGGGCTTTAAAACATAGACACATATACGTAGATGCCACATTGGCCTTGTACATCAGAATCACTGCCATTTTGGTTCGGTCAAGATTGGCCTGAAAAAAAAAAAAAAGCAAGTAAACAGGAGAGCTGTAGTTTTTCTGGATAAAAATGTGTCTATTTCTCATTTGATTTCAATGAATCACTTTTATACTCAAGGGTTCATGATATACATAGAGTAAGGTAGAGAAAAAAAAAACTTTTTTCCTACTCCACATAGATCATAAACCCTCTCAGTGAGTCACTGTATAAACATTATATTGCTTTTATCCAGAAAAATATCAGCTAGATTCAGCGAGAGAATTTGGAAAATTGATGCAAAATAACAAAGTACCATGTCCAGACAGATTTCCAGTTGACTTTTAAAAAAGTTTTCCCACCTACTTGCCCTTTTATTATTAGACATGTTTAATGATTCATCAAAGCACGGCTTCCTCTCCCCAACTTTAAATCAAGCTTGCCCAAAAAAGACAAGAACCCCAAAGATTGTAGCAGCTGGAGACCAATACGTTTATTAAATCAGATGTAAAGCTTCTAGTCAAGGTCTTGGCATGCCGTTTGGATCTTTGCCTGCCAGATATAATTTCTAAAGATCAAACAGGATTTGTCAGAGGACGGTAATTATCGTCTAATATTAGAAGACTTTTAAATATTGTGCACCTCTCAAGCTGCTGAAATCGTTATATCATTAGATGTGGAGAAAGCCTTTGATCAAGTTGAGTGGGATTATTTGTTTTCTGTTCTGGGGAAATTTTGTTTTGGGTCTAAATTTATTTCTTGGATTTGACTTTTATACTTTTCCCCTGCTGTTTGTGACAAATTCTCACTGACTGAGGAACTGTATCAATAGAACGTCATCCATCAGATCCTCCCCACTCTTCACTGGTATTAAAGAGCTGAACTGGAACATCGAGTCTCTCTTTATGCTGATGATCTGTCGCTGTATATCACAAACCCGGGTAATTGTGGATACAATATTTTACAAATCATGGCAACCTTTGGGTCACATTCGGGCTAAAAGTTAAATATCAGTAAAAGCGAGGGTTTCCCTATTAATGAAGCAGCTAAGTTCCATTGGGTACTTTACCATTCCCAGTGTTGTGCAAGTTCACACTTCTAAAAGTTCAGTTCACAGAGATTAATTTGGAATAGTTCACATTTAATTTCTTCCATTTTTTAAATTGCATTTTAAATAGAACCTTACCAGTGATGCTAGAGTCTATGTAATGATCTCATATTGAATGGTGTGTGATATCCATGCTTTTGTATTTGTATTTGAATGGCCAGGATAAATTATATGTAGTTACTAGCAACCATTTACAACAAATTGAAAATGTTTTACACGACAGTGAGAAGATGAAGAGGGAGGCGAAATAGAGGAGTCTATCTATCTGTTTCTCATTGTTAACTGAGACTCCAGTCTGCAGTGTAATTCAAACACTTCAGACTGCATGAGCAACCAAAATTTCTGTATCATGTGAACACTTTGGTTCCTTTTCACACAATCCCTGTCTCTCTCTGCTGCAATCATTTTTTCTTAATCAGCTGATGATGTGAGTGCCGTTCTCTCTCATTAATTGCAAATCACCATTCACCAGAAATATGAGCATGTTCAATGCATGCTGCCTTTGTTTTTTTGTTTTGTTTTGTTGTTGTTTTTTTAAGCTTTTTTAGCATGTTCATGCACAACACTGACCATTCTGAGTACAAAAACAACACTCCCCTGTTTACATGTACTTGTTCACAGGCCAGTCTTGACCGGACTAAAATAGCAGTGGCATTGACGTATCACTGCAACAGGCCGAAGCAGTCAGTGTGGCGTCTATGTTTTATATGTCTATGTTAAGTGTGAATCCATGCAGGAAGTTGCTCCCATGTGCGCTAATTCAGTCAAAATCACAACGTTTGTCATTGAAGCTTTGGTTATGAGAAGAAACAGACTTTGAATTAGCACTTTTGGGTCAACTTGGGCCTGCTGTTGACTCTTTTTCTGGGGGGAGGGGACAACGGGGAGGAGAGGTTAGGATTTGGTGTTCTGGGAATGTGAGGAGACAGGAGGGCTGTGCTTCTATCTAAGAGATTGTAACAATAACCACACCAGTGCGACTGGGCTAGTAGCTTCTATTATACTCAGTACTGTAGAACAAAAATGCATGGGAGTCAAAACTATACTAGTCTGGGTGTGTGTGGATGCGTGTGTGTGTGTGTCTTTGTGTGTGTGCAAAGTAAAAAGAGGGGTGAGTTTAAAGTTGGAATGTACTGTGGTTCGAGTGTGTGTTTACCTACTCCAGCAGTTCTCACGCTCTTCCACAGACAGGTAACACACCTCTCCACTCCTGTGTGTGTATACGTCGCCTGCCCCCTCGCCAGTCTGAGAATGTGTGTTGTGTGTGTGTCTGCACCTCATCTAAACCCGCCACCTGTGTGTGTGTGTGTATGTGTATGTGCGTGTGTGTGCGTGCGTGCGTGTGTGAGTGAGTGTGTGTGTGTGTGTGTGTGTGAGTGAGTGCTTCACCTTGGTATTTCACAGCAGACTCTTGTGTACACTGACTAGCCTGTCGATGTGTGTGTGTATGCGTGTGTTTAGTCTGTTCACTGCTGAATGAGGGGCATCTGGTCCCTCACAGTGGCTTTCACACACACTGACTGTCTTTTCACTGTCTGTCTGTCTGCCTGCCTGTCTGTCTCTGTGCCGCAGGACAGACGGACAGACAACACGCCACTTTCTCACAGGCAGGAATGATCTTAACACGTACTGTCTTTTCTAAAGTGACTGTCGAAGTGTAAACATGTGTGTTTGTACCCATCTAAGCCTGTGTAGCCAAATAAGACGTGTGTGTGTGCGTGTGAGAGTGTGAGAGAGAGGGTGAATTTGTACATGTGTGAGTTTACGTATGCGTGTCTGCGTGTGTGTGAAGCCCGATGGAGGCTACACTACTCTATGTTTGCTGTTCCCATTCCTGTTTTTATACATTTGCATTTTTTTAAGGCTGAGTTTCTGTCATTGGCTGAGTGAGCGAGAGGAGGCGGATCCTCCACGCCACCGCCCTGTCACTAATCTGCCACTCTGTTCCAAATAAAAAAACCTGATTGGGTAAATCTGTCCTCTCTTGTCTGTTTTAATTTAAGTGGATAAATCAATGCACATGTACTTTCCCATTCTGTTGTTATAGTGTTCAGTCTGCTCTCAATAATACATAACTGGGTCAGGCTAATAAACCCAAAAAAGAACAATCACATGAAAATCCCAAAATGCACTTTCTCAACACTTCTTTGTATCATTTTTATCAGCAGTGGAAAATATTGATTTACAATTTATTGTAGCCTGATTAACCTGATTAAACCTGGCATGGGGCAAAATTTGCTATTTTGCTTTCTGTGCAATGTGTGTGTACCCTAGAGCTGCAATAATCAGTCGTTTAATCACTATTGACAATTTTGATAACTGCTTAATTGCTTCAGTAATTTTCCACTCAAAACTGTCAAACATTTGCTGGCTCCAGATTAAATGCGTAAGGCATTATATGAAGAGTCTTTGGGTTTTGGACTGTTGGTTGGACAAAAGAAACAATTAGATGCCACTTTGTACTATAGAAAAAGTTTTTTCACTTTATTCATTTTATAAACTAAACAAATAACCGTGAAATTAATTGATTGAATTATTAATGATAACAACGAAAACTTACATTAGTTGCAACCCAAGTGTACCTCCATTTCCCATTAAAAATAATTCAATATTTTTCTTGCCCAGAGTTAGATGAGATGATTGATATTACTCTCATAACCGCCTGTTAAATATGGTGCTATAGCCAGCGGGTGGTTAGCTTAGCATAGCATGAATACTGGAAACAAGGGGAAACAGCCAGCCTGGCTCTGTCCATAGGTAAAAGAAATTCTGCCAACAAGAACCACTAATGTTCACTTAATAACAAATTATGTCTGGTTTGTTTAATCTGTTCCAAAAAAATAAAAAAAATGAGAAGTTGTGGTTTTAAACAGTTATGTGTTGGACTATTTCTTGGCTGGGTGGAGTGATCTTTAGAGGTTATGGTTGGCAGACTTTGTTACCTAAGCTAAGCTAACTGACTACTGGCTGTGCTGGTGTCTTACAAAGACAATTGCTGCCTACGGATCATCTGGGGATTTCTAAATGCAAAATCGTTGCTGCTAACAAACCTGCGGCCCTTATGTTTTTTCAAGGACCTGCCTTACAAGAAACAATGCTCCCCCGGTTCTCTTCTGTAGTAAAGCACATGGTGTCAGAGCCCCAGGATAAAAGGCCACCCTAAAGACTTTGGATTGGTTTTGCAATAGAGTCTTTTTAAAACTCTCTAATTGCCTCTACCCAGTTTTAGCAACAAACGTCCTTGGTCTCTATTGAGCGAAGCATTTAGAAACTGATTTGTGTCTGCTATCAATCTCATTTCACTCTTGGCAAGAAAGTGAATAAGAGCCCAACTGCTCCTTTAAACACAGTGCACACAGTGCAGCTTCATTACCAGTACTCCAGCCCTGGAAAAATACTTTGTTCCAGATTTTCTTGGGGGTCACTCTCTGGAATTTGATTAAGCATAACTTGATTTTGGCATGTGCACCATGTGAAGACAGTATGAACTAAAACACTGATTTTTCCCAGAAATGAGGTAAAAGATTAGACAATACCAAAACCACTTTAGTTGACATTGTAGTTTAGCTGTGTGAAATCTTTGACAAATGCACCATTATTCTACCTACAAAAACCATTTAATACGAAACCTCTGTGGTCAAGGTAATCCCACTCCATTTATTAATATAATGATGCTTTTTTCATTTACAATCACTTTTTTAGTTTATTCCAAAATCAGTATCAATTAAGCAGCTATTTGGTGAAGTATTACAGTATAATCAAACCTCTGAAATGCACCTCACAGCAAGAAGGTCCCTTTAACCTTGATATAGGGTAACCAGGTATAGATAATAAATGAATAGGTTGCCCCAATCAAAAGCTCTTTTCACTCATAAAACAACCTTTGGAGATATAAGCTCTTCTGTAAGATAAAGAGTCTCACTATGTTGGAGAATTTGAGAGGAATGAAATGAAATTAAAATGTCAAAATGCCCTGTTGACCTTTTCACTATCACCAAATACACCTGCTACTTGGAGGAGTTTTCAGAAGAGCTGCTTATGTACTTTAACATGCAGTTAATTAATATTCATTCTGATATTTCTTGAGTAATAATTAAGTTAAGTACCATTGCTTTGACTTCATTAAAATAGTACTCTCTCCAGACCCTAATTAAGGCTGCAGTTTGTAAAATATCCACATAGATGTGACTTCGGGCAGCCTGGTAGCTCACGTCCTGTGTACTAAGGCTGAATCCTTATCACACCGGCCTGGGTTTCATTCCACCCTGTGGCCCTTTGCTGCATATTGTCCCATATCTCTCCCACTCTTCCTGTCTATCTTCACCTGTCCTATCAAATAAAGGCAAAAGGTCAAAGAATAACCTTAAATTTTTTAAGAAGCTGCACTGACTTTAATGGTCAGTTCACCCAAATTAAAAAAACATTTTCTTACTAGTGGAATGTAGCTGTGCATACAGGATTGGTGTTTGAGATATCCTTCCCTGACATCTCTGCCTCTAGCTTAATACAATTTGTGATACTCACAGTAATTATAACAATCTCCAAAGCATCAACATCTCTTTCTAGATATAACAGTGTCCTGGTTACTCTTGCTAATTCAGAGAACTGGCTGTTGTCAGTGTGGGCTTTGGATTATCCAAAGTAACCAGGACATTGTTGCTGGAAAGACACTCGACTGTTGAATTATTTAAATGTAATTTTTCTCTGCTGTGAGCATTACAAATGAAATTCCATTTGTCTCCACTTCACTGGGCTGCATGGAGGAAGAAATCTCAGACAGAAAACAAAACACTTTGCATTGCTACATACCACTAGATGTAGGTGAGAAAATATGTTTTTATACTATCTACAATTGCAAGTTAAGACTCTACCATGCAAAACAAAAGCCATATTTCAACAACCTCCAGATATGCTGACTTCTCTGCAGCCTGAGCTCATTTGAGAATGACTGATGCAAAGTGGAAAAGAGTGCTGTGATCTGACAAGTCCACATTTCAGATTGTTTTTGAAAATCATGGACATTGTGACCTCTGGACTAAAGAGGAGAAGGACCATTCAGATTATTACCTGTGCTAACTTCAAAAGCCAGCATCTGTGATGGTGTGGGGGTGTGTTAGAGCCCATGTCATCTAGGGTAACTTGCACAGCACCCCATTGATACTGAAATGTACATACAGGTTTTGGAGCAACATATGCTGTCATCCAGACTGTGTATTTCAGCCAGACAATGCCAAGACGCATTCTGCATGTGTTACAACAGTGTGGCTTCATAGTAAAAGAGTTTGGGTACTATACTGGCCTGCCTGTAGTCCTGATTTCTGTGTTTTTGGGTGGACCACGGTCCCCCAACACTATATAAGTCCCAGGAACTGACACGTGAACGACACCGTCTCCCCTTAACGGTCAGTCACAAAGGTACCTCAGTGACTCTCCCAGTCCAAATCAGCCCAGCATTTCACTTCAGCTCACTTCAGTTCCAACAACCTGACACAGAAGAAAAAAAAAATACCATCCTGTCACCGTCTTTTGGCTGTGGTGTCTCAAACATGTCTGAACAAGTCTGATAAAGCTGCTAGATGGAGAGCGTCCATATTTTAGGTCATAGTGGTGTTTGACACTGAGACAGAGCAGAGAGAACTGATATTTTTATCATGATTTTTAGACCTAAATTTATACACCTAGCATTTTTTTTAATCATTCAAATTTAGCTGAGTGCTTAATGACATATGTTTCTGTGGTGTGACAAACTCAGAACACACATTTATTGTTGCTTTACAGTCTGTTTGAGAGATAAGTGTATATTTCCAAAAAAAAAAATAAAGCTTATCAGTTTCAATGATATTTGCAAGTCATTGCATCCTGTTTTTATTTACGTTTTACACAGCATCCAAACTTTTTTGGAACTGGGGTTTGTAATTGGGTTGAACTGACCCATTTGATCTTGTGGTCTTGACTATGATTCAACTCCCCCCTGGTGCTGGTTGAACTCAGACTTGAGGCCCAGGATTTGTTCATTGGTTCAGTGGTTAAAAAAAGGCTGCTCATATATTTTAGTGACATAGATTCAAGAGAACTTGCATGCAGACACGAAGTCTCGCTCTGGTGTTATCCCACACCAGCATTAGCCCAGCCTTCATACCATTTCTGACACAGAGACATTGCAGGCAGCCCTGTATCCATGCAGAGCTACTGTATATTTGTGTATGTATGTATGATCACAGCCTCTTAACAGCCCATTTACACTTGCTGAACTCAGTAGACCCTCTGGGGAGGAACAGAGATGTTATTATTCTTAAGTCATCACATAAAAATGTACTTATGAAGTGATTAGATAAACTGTCTGTGGGGATTTGTGAGCACACAAGATGGAAATTATTCTGAATGGAGCTTCAGTTTACATTCTTTGCATCAAACCAGATGAAACCAAGGTCACCTGATGTGGGAGGGAGCGTGCAGATGGTCTGTCCCTGGACACAGAGGAGACAACAAGCTGTCCTGGCCTTGGGTGGTGGGCCGCTGATATGGAAATGTACCTCACACAGAGGATGAGGGGGTGTTTATTAAGAGAGCCCTCGTCTGTGTGGGAGGGGTAGACCAGAGGAGGATAAGCTGAGCAGGAGAGTTGGGGTATAAAATGAGCCTGGGGTCCAGTCAGTACCCCATCTGGTGGGTAACAGAGGAACAACTGCAGCAAGACAAAAACCTGACATTTTTCACAACTGACATGCAATAGTTTTGACTGGGTGCAGATATAGTTGATTAATAAACTCTGTGAACTCATTGAAATTAAAGTGAATACTGGTTAATAATTTAATATTTTCAATTGCAACATTTAATTTTCAAGCACCCAAATATTGACAAATCAGGTTCACGGCTCACTGTGAACAATTGTTGAAATACAAATGTTTTGGGGTTCCTGAAACTCAAATATTTGATTCACAACTCAAAATGTGAGGGGATGAGTATTGTTGGGTTTTTGTTTGTTTATTTTTTGTTTAACAATGCTGTGATATGTGCACTTTATTCAGCAAAGACTTTGAGTTGGCCAGTTTTAGGACTTTGTGTAATAAGAGGCTCAAAGGATCAACATTATTTATCCTCAGTTTACAGCAGAGGTTCCCAGCCTGGGGCACTGGACCCCCACATGTACTTGCAGGATAAATCTGAAAGGTCACAAGATTATAATTGAAGAGGAGAGCAGAGGAAAAACACACATTTATGATCACAAACTCAAGCTTATTTTTTCCAGATTTAATCTTAATGCTTGTAAGTGACAGCATTTTTTACCTTTTCATACCTTTACTCAAAGAAAGTGAGGAAAATCAGTCTTTGATTGAACTGGTTACAACAGTCACAGCTGTTGTTTTAATTTTTGTTTTACGAAAGACAGTTCCAAATATTTTACTTCACGCAACAAAATCAAGTGCTTATGGGAAGGTAACAAACAAGCTTCAAAGCAAAAAGCACTGAAAAATTCAAAAGAGAACATCCAGGTTCAAATCTATTTTCATTAGATTTATCATCAGGATGGCCATCTCTGTTATCAGAGGGAATCTTTAACTTTGCTTGTTCTTTGCAGTTTTAGAGTCACACTTTGATCAATTGAATCATAAATGAAGAGGAAAAATAAATACCTGAAATAATATCAATGGATACATAATAATTCACACTTCTGCTTGTGTCTTGTTGTTGGGTGGTATTAGGGGCAAGACAAACTTAAGAAACTATAATAAAATTTCCAGATGGAGTTTTATCAGGTTCTTCTGCCACTGGTCATATTTGTGACAAAGGTTATTGCTTTGTTTTATGAGGTCACAAGCTAAAAAGTCTTGATACTTTTCAGCCACAAATCCTTTAGTCCTGGTGTTTTTAGGTTTGTTTTCGGAACAAATGAATGTCTGAATAGATTATCTAAAAGAACTGCAGCCCATCAGTATTTAACAGTTGAATACCTGCACTGAAATCCCAAAACACATTATAATGCGCTGGAGGACTCAGGTGTTATAATAGTCTTTTATTAAGCTACAGTATAATTTTATGGTGATCTGATTCACAGGAGTATGATTATTTTTAATTATAGGCTCAATGGATTTTTATTTTCTATACCCAATCTTTAAAAACTGCAATAATCAAATAGTCAGTTTTATTGAGATATACACATCAGTCCCAGCATAATTATGATCATTATTGCACGTTATAATAATACTAGGGAATTTACAGAAAAATCATTGAAATTCACTCCTGAGTACAGGGACGTGAGCAAATATGAATATCAGTGATGGAAGAAGAACTCAGATCCATTACTTCAGTAAACTGCCAATATCACAATGTAAAAATACTATATTTCAAGAAAAGGTCCTGCATTTAAAATCAAAAAGGAAATACTAGATTGCTGATACTGACGTTTCAATACACAGGCATTTTTAGTTGGCTGAGGTGAAGCTAGTTTTAAGTTTAACAACTTTATATATAGTTAATTTAGTTCAGTGGTTCTTAACCTGTGGGTCGAGTCCCCTCCAAAAGATCATAAAATAAATCTGGTGGGTCATGAGATGAGTGAGGAGAAAGAAATAAAATTTGGCTAAACTGGACATTTCTTCAATTTTTGCCTTTTTTGGGGGAATGATGGATAATGTGACCTATTTGGGCAGTGAACTGTTATTTAGATAAAACTATGTAAGGATTTTTTTTTCTTCAATGGAACTGCTAGCATATAATAGATATCTGAATGGTCATTGCTTTTTTTGTACTTTCTTACTCTGGAAAAAAAAGGTAGGGAAACAATCTTTGAAGGATTAGTGTGCAAGATTTAGTGGCAACTAGCAGTGAACTTGGAGATCCCAAACATCTTGTCTCACCCTCCCCTTCCAAGTGTGGGATAACCTACAGTGGCAATAATACTCCTGAAAAATGCAAAGGTATTGTAGAAACATGGCAGTGCAACAGACTCCATGGAAGATGATCTGCACTCTCTGTAGATATAAATGGTTGATTCTTCATATTTTCAGGTGATTATAAAATAATAAAAACTTACCCTATGAATAATATATTCAATTTCTGCCATATTTTGTTAAAAGAGCCCCTTAACAGAGGTGATGAGGGGGTGATAAAAGAAAAACCCTTATAAATCTTATAGATTTTGGTTTTGGTTTTGACAGATTGTGGTTTGTACATTTATTTATAGATTAAATGTATTGTTTGATATATAATCAGCTCATCAAGCTTGTAAATGCTGGTTTATGAAAAGAAAGTAACAAAGTAATTAATTAAGTAAAGCTGAGAGTCATAATTTCTGTCATATTCAGTGAATAAAAACTCTACATGTATCACTACAATGTAAATTGAGGGTGACAGTTTGTATCCAAATTGTATCGCATTTGATTGGGCCTGTTCTGTCCTCTGATTGGCTGGTTCAGTCTCTCCCCTCACGCGATAATTCTCCGTCACACCCCACTGAGGGAGGTAATCAATCAATCAACCTCATTACCTCTAGAGCAGGAGCAATTCTCGTTGTGATCCAGTGTGGCTTAATTGATTATTAGTACAAGTTTATTGGTTTTGAGTGACGAGAGTAGCAATGGATGAAGACTGTGATTTAGCTGAAGACTTTGGTAAGGACTTTTAATTGTTTTATTGGCTCTCTCTGGTAATTTCCACCACGCCAGACTCCACCTCTCTGTGTGTCATTTAGTAAACTTTGAAGGACTTTAACAATTTCCTGGCTGTATTTAAAGCTGATAATCTTTGCTGTGAGGTGCAGCTCCCCGCGCTGCTCAGCTCCACAGAGACAAATTAAGAATTTAAAGCTCATTGTTATTAACATTGACGACCCGGTGTTTGTAGATGGGGACAGGTTAGCTGGTTTAGCTGCAGCTAGCTGCTCAGAGTTAATTAACGGTCAGGTGAGGTGGCACGAGGCGCTGCACACCTGGGACACTAATTAAGTCACTGCAGCTCCTCGTGAGGATGACGTTATCAGGTCCCCGCATGACTCATGAAATATGAAAGACACATAACTGCTGCAACATCATCGAGTTATTTCTTACAGTAGAGGTACTTTTAAGCTGAAATAATAAATATTTTTATCCTACAGCTTTATCCTCAGCTCTATAACTGACCATATTAAATTAATTGATATAAAGCTATATAATGCAGAAGAGAAGAAAATATAAATTATCTTAAATTATCAAGGAATGCGAAAACAGTTGCAAACATGGCAGTTAGGATTTTTGTTAAGCAGGTCAAGAGTCCCTAGTATCTAACATGTTTTAATTATTAGATTTGTCACATTTTATTTATTCAGTTAACTGTTAAATTATTTTCTGAATTTTTTTTTAGACACAACACGGTCTGAATGCTGTTTCAAAGTTAGTTAGTATTAGAGCTGAAACATTCAGTTGAATAATTGATTAGGCAGTTGACAAAAAATAATCTTCAAACATTTTTTAAAAGATATTTCTTGATGTAAACACAAGACAGTATACAGGCACTGAGCACATTGCGGCATACCTGTCAGGGAAATACAGTATAACATCACAGAGGTGCTCTATAGTAGTTAAAAGAATCACAAAGGACCCTTCAATCAGTCAGCTACATTGAGGCATGTATTCAGATTCACTGCATTAGTCCCATTTATATGAGCTGTTGCTACCTCCATATAAATAAAATCAAATCTTCATCCATTTTTTAAGTGAAGTGCCAGAGACAGTCCTGTTCCAGCTTCTTAATTGGGAATATTTGCTGGATGTCTTGGTATTGTATGATAGTAAACTGAATATCTTTTAGTTTTGGATAGCTAGTTGGATAAAACAAGCAATTTCAGATGGTCAGCTTTGGCTGTGAAAAATTGCAATGGCTGTCTGTTTTTCTGACATTTTGTTGACCCAAAGATTGATCAATTAATTGACAAACTAATCAGCAGATGACTGATAATGAAAAAAATAAGTTACAGCCCTAGCAGCTCCAAGCTGTCCTCATATAATAAAAATCAGCAAATAATATATGCATCTTGTAATACATTTCTGTGATTGTGTTGAATGTGATTTTCTTAGGTAGGTTAAAGGGGTAGTATGGATCATCTGAAGTGGGATTGTATGAGGTACTTATCAATAGTCACTGTATTACATACAGTATTTGGTGGCCCACATGCCCCTAAATTTGAGAAGCAGAGAGGTGTATTGGTGCAGGAAGTTAAGCAATGTACTGTGGTCGAACACACTGCATGACAGAAAAACATCCAAAACTCACCCAAACTGTCTTTGTTAGACTGTCCACTCTTCCAACAATCATCATCTCTGATTTACTTTAATTAATTCCTTAATATACTGCATGAAAAGAATGCAAAGCTTTGCAGGCTGTTTACCTCTCATTCCTTACCCAGCTCAGTGCATGTGGCTCTGGCTGAGTGGATGTGTCACTCTGCAGACCATTTTATGAGCAAAATAATAATAATAATTCTAATAATATTGCCTCCAAAATTGGCCAAAAAACCCAACCGGCAGTGGATTCAGCCCATCGTTGCTAGGCAATATGTTCATCCAGTCGCCCCACCCTATTAAACAGCCTTTTCTGACAATAAAAGGACTGATTGGTCTACCACTGCCTCAATCTTTTAGTTTGTGTGAATTATTTTGTGACTTCTGTGTTTTAAAGCTCAGTTTAGATTCACCAAAGTCACACAATAACACAAACTAACTAGCAGATCAAAGCAGCGGTAGACTAGCAACTCCCGTGTTCTGTGAGGTAAAATTTCTCTTTTTCCTTAAGGAGCGTGGTTACTTTGGAGAGAACAACATTTGGCTTATATACCAGCGTTTTCTTGTCAGATAAGGCGGTGTGACAGCAAAGTAAAACACCTCATACCACCCGACTTCAGATAATCCAAACAATTCCGTTAACTCCCTCCAATTGCCCCAACCTCCCAGAAAGTACGGAAGACATGGCCTCAGATGTAGCTGCAGCCCTGTTATATGTATAATTTTATTATTTAAAGAAAGCAACATATATCAACAGGGAATTATGAACTGGGGTGTATCTGGAGTGCCATTATATGAAAAGGTATAGAACACAAATATATTTAAGAGAAACCTTAACTCACAGCCTCCTAGTTTAATTTACTGTGTAAATGTGTGCATCAAATTACACACACAGGGGAAAACTGTGTCCTTCACATGAGGATTAAGGAAGAAAGACAGATGGTGAGAAAGACAGCATTAAAATAGCACTACTAATAAAAAGAGTATTATGGATAATAGACATTTACAACAAGCACGCAGGAAGTCGCACACAAATAATTCTATTAGACAGGAAGATGTGATACACATCACTGAAAAGGCAAAAGAAAAAAGAAATGTTTTAAGGCTGCTTTTACAAGTAATGAGAGTCTGAGCACATCTCAGTCCTGAATTGAACCTCAGCAGGAATACAAGAGTCAGATGACCTGAGGGGTCTGAGAGGAATATCTTTTAAGCATTTCTAAGTTATGGTGGAGTGAGGCTAAGGCAGATCAAGAACCTTAAAGTCGATTCTAGTGTGGACTGGAAGCTGATTTGGTTATTTAAAGGTATAGTTTGGATTATTTGAAGTGGTGTTGTATAAAGTACTTATTGATCTGTCAGTGTATTAGCTACAGTACATGGAGGTCGATATTCCCCCAGTTAAGAGAAGCAGAGAGGACAGGGTCAGCAACAAACTGTATTTTAGCCACTTAAAAAGGTCCACCTAAAAAAAAAAATCAATATCAGCTGAAGTGTACGCTATATTTAGAATATTTCCACCGCTTTACCTTGCCATCAGACAGCTTTTTGGACAGGAATCTGCTCTTATATAATCCAAATATTGCTCCCTCCAAACCAACCAATCTCTAGAGACAAAATCAGTAATTTTGCCTTGCAGACATTGGGAGTTGCTGCTCTACCGCTGCCTCAATCTGTTTGTTTGGTTTTGTTATTGAGTGAATTTGGTGAAGCTGAACTAACCTTTTTAACGCCAACATCACCCAACAGTGCAAACAAACTAAGAGATAGAGTCAGCAGTAGAACAGAAATGCATTTATTTAGCGAGACAAGATTACTCTTTTTCCTTAAGGATTCTGGTTTCTTTGGAGAGAGCGATATTTGGTTTATATAGTGGTAGTTTCTCACTGGAAATGGTTGTTTGACAGCAAAGTAGAGCAGAAAAATATTCTAAATGTAGCATACATTCAAACGAATATTGGTGGCCTTTTTTTATTTAAGTGGCTAAAATACATTTTGTTCCTGACCCTGTCCACTGTAATACTTAGCTTCTGTGCTGTTACTCCCGTCTGCCTCTTCAAACTGGGGGCATGTCAACCGCCATCTACTGTAGCTAATACACTGACAGTTTATAAGAACCTCATGCAACCCCACTTCAAATAATCCAAAGTATCCCCTTCAGGACAGTTTTACACATGTCTCCACATAAAACATCTGACTGCAGCATTCTGGTACACATTATAAAATCATGTGAAAGTTTCTTCAAGTCTTCGTTTTGATTAATAGTCAGAGACAAAGTGCAGATAACTAAAACACATTATGTCAGTTAAAGTGGTCCAGACTTTACAGATCCTGGAAAAAATAAAAAAAATTCTCTCACTTCACTGTGTTGCAGACTGTCCAAGCCTTCTGTGTGAGGAACTGGAGGTCTTGGAAACAAAGAGTGACCAAGGGATTACAAGGAGGATGGAGGGAGAGGAGGAAGTGTTTAATCACAGGGAGGATGAAGAGGAAGGAGAGGAGACATGGCGACAAGAGAGAGAGGGGGAGGAGGAGGAGAAAGAAAAGAAAGTTGTTGAGTCCGAAAAGGAACTGATGGCGACAGAGGGAGAAGAGGAGGAGCAGGTGAAGGCAGAGAGTGGGCCGGGAGCGGGGGAGGCACAGGAGGTGCAGATGGAAGACAGCAAATTTGAGAGCAACAAGGAAACAATTGCTGATAAGCAAGAGGACGAAGAATCAAAATGTTTGGAAGAGAGAGATGAGAAGAAAAAGAGTAGGAAGAGGCGAGGAAAGAAGCAGAATGAGCGAATGAGAAACAGGAGAGGTTTGAAGGATGTCACTGAGCCGTTTGAGGAGGAAAACAGGAGTCATATACAGGAGGTGACAGCAATGAGCTCCGAGGAGAGTTTGGCTCTGTCGGAGCCTCCTATTGGACTGATGAACAGCTGTGACCTGTCTGATCCTGTCTACCTGGGTAGTGGGGGGACAGGGCTGTTTTGCCCCCCGGTTCCTGTTCCCTTGTTGTACTCCTCACAAGCTCCTGTCCCAATTCAACCTGCACCTCCTCAACCCCACGGGACAAAAAGGCCTCACAGCCCCCACCTTCTACCTCACAGTCACCCCCAGCAGGGCCCACAGCCTCTCGAGGTGAGAAAAGACTGTCAGTGTTCAAAAACCACGTGCTCACACTTGGTGATCTGTGAACGTATATAGTGAACAACATTTGCAACCTTCCAACTCCTTAAAGGTGCTGTATATGACATTTACACTAGAGGTTGCTGTAAAGCACCGACAAACCAAACCAAAACAAATGCAGCCTTATTTTCACTAAAGTTGGGGGGAGAAAAGGTCATCTGTGCACACACTTATCACAACACTCAGATCAAATTGTCAATCTAAGGAGTCAAAATGCCTATTCAAAAGCCTATTTCTCACTTAAAATGTTGTCAGAAACACATTTTAGTGAGTCTTTAGTTGTAAAACAAGAAAGATTGCAACCAGACGGCCACCATTTTGGCTCTCGTGTCTAGAGGGGAACACCAGACCCATGAAAGATTTTTACAAGAGTGATCATTTTAACCCAAACTATGATCTTTCCCATATGCTACCACATTTTGTTCCCTAAGCCCACCCAGATCTTAAACAAAGTATTCTCACATTATAAAGCATGAGTAGTTTGTACAATCTGCACAATAAATAAACAATGCATACAAATCTCATGAGTTTAACAAATCTATGACTCCCTTCTAGACACGACTGTTTCCAACATAGACTCTTGAAACTCAGATTGAACTGTTAAACTAAGCAGCGTTGATCAGAAATGGCTTAATATTAGTGCTGTCAAACGATTAAAATTTTTAATCAGATTAATCACAGGGTTACTGTGGATTAATTTCGATTAATCACGATTAAATATCATTCATTTTTAATCTATATTAATCGCGTTTCATTTTGCATGAGCAAACAGACTCAAGAAAGAAGAGAATATATAGGCCTACATAGATATGTATAATAAAGGCTAGATGTCTCCTCCGTGCTGCCGGCCAATGCAATCGCACGTCCGCACTGGCGGCCATCCTACCACAGTCAGCTGGCTCACCCATAACATTGTGTTGTAGTGGTGCAGACTTTTTAAATAACCATAACTTGCTCAATTTTCTACCGATTTTCAAACGGTTTGGTTTGTTATAAATGTCAGAGGTGTAGTTGTAACACTGCACTTATGGATAATTATGTCACACTTCCGGTCAAACATCCAGAATTGTAGCCACGTTAATAACGTTTGTAAGAAACCAAACCGTTTGTAAATCCGTCAAGATTTCAGCAAGATAAGAGTATTTACGTTTGTGCAGATCACTCGCCTTCCTTCACATACCACAGACTCCGCCAGAGAGCTTGCCTGGGGTAAGATGGCTACCCGGTGATGCCGTTAGAGACTCCGCCTTAAGACATCTAGCCTTTATTATATACATATCTATGAATATATGCCACTACCGGATCAATTACCCATTTGTGCATGTGCGGCGGCATGCGCGACGGTAAGTCTACTTGGACAAACTGCCCGAAATGCGTTGCCAGAGACGTTTCAGGGACCTGGAGTCATTCTGCGCTGCAGATGCGTTAATTGCGTTAAAATTTTTAATCAGATTAATCATGATGATGGATTAATCCGCGTTAACGCGTTAATTTTGACAGCCCTACTTAATATACTGCTACTGCATCATTTATTTCATGCTTACAATGTTTTTGGAAACAGTTTTGTGCACTGTTTAGCTGTAATGTGATAAAGTTACTCATCAGGCCACCATGTTGAAAACAGACACGCAGAAGACCCAAGAACGCACATGCACAAACATGCATGTGCACATGCACAAATGTGCAGCGATCCTGCCTGAACAGAGATGACTGAATAACTGCAAAAACACAGTTAGTGTGAGGTCATTCTCTGCTCAGGAAGGAAGTGCTCCATTATGTCTTTACCTTCCAAGTAGTTGTTTGCTGACATCTAATGAGGCTGAATGTTGCAATTAGCGCCTTCAGCACACACTTTTTACTTACCCTTTAAGATCGTACTCTACCAATTCAAACTGTGTCCTAATTGTTTTTTATTGTACAATTTTCACTCTTAATATGCAGTATATTACACTGCACTTAATTAAACAGTTTTACTTAATCAGCAGTGTCAGAGGTCAGAATTTCCCATGTGATATTTCCAACTTCAGACCTCAAAGCTTTCCAGGTGCCAGAAGTAAACAAAAAACATGGCTGACCCTGACACACTGATGAGTTTCATTAGTAAGTGTACATTCAGTTGAACCCTCAGCAGTGTAGCCTCCTTGCATAACCAACACAGAGGTGGGAAAAGGACACGTGAGGTAACAGATGCCGTCATACGTCTTGTTTAATGGCACTTCATCATATCATTGCTGACATATTTTGACATCAGTTTACATGCAGAACAGGTTTACTATATGATACTATGTGTTAGCAGTTTTCTTCCAGTTAAAGGCTGTAATTTGCTTTGCCTGCAGTATAGCTAAATCAAAAAATGTATATTGATCTCTTACTGAGATCTTGGATACGGGTGTGGCAATATCGTCTTGGAGTCTGATAGGATATCATTCACAGACCGTAAACAGATCATAATTTGATCACCTCCCTCCAGAATTTCTTTATTTTGTCACACTCCCATGTGCAATGTATACATGTTCCTTAAGCCCTGTTACAACTAAAACAAGTGTGGGGTATATTGCTGTTATGTATATTTAATTTGACAGGGTTTACATAATTCAGCATCAACTAGCTGTGTTGAAGTAGCTTTAAATTAGTGTTGCCTGTTTGTGTCTGAGCTTCCTCACAGGCTACGTTCCAGTCATTATTCAAAATGTCCTCTCTTAAGTCTTCCCTTCATGCGTCAAGTTTGGATTCTTTAGTCTCATTAGAACCAGATGCAAGGCAGTAGTATATTAGTGAAATCAAACCATTACTGTTACAATTCCTGGTAATAATTTCTACTAAGGAAAAAGTACAAGAATGCCAATGATTTTTCATAGAAGAGATGAAACTCAAAACTCAATTGCAGGCATTTAAAAAAAAAGATTCCTTGGGATATTATGACACAATGGACAATTTCAAAAAAGGGTAAAAATCAATGCCAAAAAGAGAGAGATAGAGGTGTATTTTTCTATTTAGTCTTTTCATTTCACACAAATCTAAAGCAGAGATGAGGAGCACAGTACAGAGGTCTGCTACCCTCACTTCTTTCTAACGCCAGACCCCCAGCCTTTTTTCACTTTCAGACTTGTAGTTTGCAGACCCAGCTGACGCAATTGATCAGACTTCAGGCAGCTCCCTCTGGAGCCACAAAAGTCTTTATAAATCCTTTTTCACATATGCAGCAGTACTCCCCAAGACCTGTAAACAGACTTTGATGTGTAAAATCGCTGGAGTTTCCCATTAAGTGGCTTTAAAGTTGGAAAAATCATCTTATTACAGACTGTGTGACTGTATATTATAGCCTCAGTGGCCATTTTTTTAAATACACATGTACAGTCTATTGCAGTTCAATGCAGCTCTCACTCGAACTTTAGTGCTTGTTCCAGCCGACCTCTACCAGACCAGGATAATGCCAGTTAAAAGTTAACTTTAACCCAGCATGGTTCCATGTGGAAAAAAACAAAACAACAGGAGAGAGAAACAGTCCTCTAGGACAGTAAACTGAATATCTCTGGCATGTGGACAAAACAAGACATATGAGGATGTCCTGTTGGGCTTTTGGGAAACAGTGATCAACATTTTTCACCATTTTCTGACATTTTATATACCAAGAAACTAACAAATTGAGAAAATGATTAACAGATTTACAGATTAATCCATAATGAAAATAATACACCAGAATGCAAAAAAAATCTTTCCAGTGGATTTTTTTCAGTGCCAAGACTTGTTTCACTGCCAGTACAACTTTTTCAGTTCAGGGTCTGTTTTAAATGCCAAATTTTATTTTCGATGCCAAAATTTAAAGGCACAGTTCTAGCACTATACTGAAATACAAGTTTATAATGTTAACCTTTTGGTTAAATTGTTGGTCATGCATAGATTAAAGTTTATGTTTATTATTGAGGTCGTCGAGGTAGTTAAAGGTGGTGTCATGCTGGACTACATTATACTGAGAGGTGTTTTTAAAATATTTTTCTTTACATACATGAGGCAGGCAGAATAGTAGAAACACCTCTGAATGTAATGCAGTAGGACACCACCACTAACTATGGCCTCTATAATTGAATTGACAGCTCTATGACAGTGTTAAGAAGATGGAATATTAGAGGCATCATAACAGTGGACTTTATGGCAGAGTGGTTATACTGGATCACATCAGATCACATCAGGTTTTACAGATGTACCGAATAAAGTGGCCCCTGATTGTATGTCACCTTGTAGCAGCTCTTCATTTAAGCTATACACTGAGTTACACTGAGTGAAATATTCAAGCCAAACGTCTTCATGATTTACATGGCTTCAGGGAATATTCTGTATGATTGCTGCTTCATTTTGCTTCAGTTCACATTTACCCTAAATTTGCCCTGACAGATTTGTGATCTTTAGAATATTTTGGATGTTTGCTAGACTTTAAACGGCTGTAGGTTTGAATCATGTTTAGCTGTAGAGCAAGTGGTTTAATAACCTCTTCAGCTCAACAGAGTCTTGTATCTGAAGCTCTCCAGGTAATTCATTTATGAAATATAATTACAGTATAATGTGTATGACATGTTTCACACCTACAACATTCTGCAATAATAATGATGCAGCTGTGAAAATAGCATCCTGGATTTGAATATTTGGCTCAACATGTGATGTAGTGTGATAACAGTAGGTGAAAGATCACTCGAGCATTGGAACAAGCAACTGCAGAATCTGATCACATCAAACTGTGTCAAATCATTTAACCTGACTGGAAACATGTAAGAGGTTATGGTGAAACTGATTATATTTTATCATTATTTGCCTGTATGATTTACTGTACCTACACCGTGACATTTGTCAGTAATCTGTATTTTGTAGGAAGGCTCTGTTCACTACCTGGATTTATAGATTATCATGAAGTTATGGGTTGAGCAATAGCAAGAAATTTGAATTCCCCTGATTTCAGGCTTCAGCTGCTCTCATGACAAAATAAAAGTAAACAGGAAGCAAACTTAAACCTTAAAATCAGAAAATACCTGTTTTGCCACAGCTTGATCTGTGAGTGCAACGTGTTGGATCTGCAGTGTTAAGTAGAAGCTTCCTACAGTACAGAGAGTGCTGATGAGAAAAATGTGAGTATAGTAGAGTGAAACTATGAGTCAATTAATTGATTGACAGGACCTTAATTGTTTTGATAATTAATTACTTGTTTGAGCCTTTTTTAGCCTTTTTTTAAAGCAAATTTGAATTTAACCAAATGTGAAGATTTGTGCATTTTTTAAATTTTTATTTATGGTAAATTGTATTAGAGCTGCAACAGTTAGTCAATGAATTAATTAGTTGTCAGTTATTTTCAATTAATTGGCAGCTGTTTTGATAATTAATTGTTTTGAGTCTTTTTTTAAGAAAAACATGTCAAAATTCTCTGATTGCAGCCTCTCAAATGTGAATATTTTCTTGTTTCTTTATTCTTTTGTGAATATCTTTGGGTTGTGGACAAAACAAGACATTTGAGGACATTATCTTGGACTTTGGGAAACATAAATCAACAGAGACTAAACAACTCATTGGTTAATCAAGAAAATGATCAACAGATGAATCAGTAATGAAAATAATCATAATTCTAAATTGATTGGTCTTTGAACTCCTGAACTAACTTTTATTTCCAGAAAAATCATTGTTGCATTGGTTTTTGTGGGCTGAAACACTCAACTGTGCACTTCTTTGTGCACCTCAGCAGTATTTTGGCAGACAAAGATGCCTGCTGGCGTTTGGTTTGCACCTCCGTTGTTTTTTCCAAAGTTGTGTTCAGCTTTAAAGAAATGTGATTATTGACACTTTACTATGAGAAAAACGCAGTAAATCAGACGATATTTAACTGAATGTGACTGAGTGATGAGTGCTGAGGTAATATTTTTCTGCTTCATGGCAGATGGAGATAACCCAGGTCTATTCCACCCGACGTTCCATCCGCTATAGTGCCAGGGGTCGAGGCCGGGCGCTGAGCTTCTCTCTGCTGCCGGGGTTAGAGGCTGTGGACCCCTGCCTGTTGCCGCCTGCACCGAAGAAGAAAACGCGAACACTCTACAGCACTGGTAACTGAATTTTCAGTTTGTCCAGATGTGTTTACATTTCACTAATTTACCTGTGTTTTGTGTGTTTGTGTGCATGTGCGAGCAGATCAGTTAGAGCATTTGGAGGCCTTGTTCCAGGACGACCACTATCCTGACGCAGAGAAGAGGAAAGTCATTGCTGCTTCAGTTGGTGTCACACCTCAAAGAATTATGGTTAGACAGCCATCTTCCTCTTTTGATCCTCTGAGAAATGTCCCACATGACTTATTTGGTGATGTAACTCCTAAAAGAAAGAATAAGGTCTTAGCAAACAGGGAATTAAGTTTGCTTTCATGGTCTCTGTGTTGATTCTTTCCTTTCACCTCTCTGCTCATGCATCATCACCTGCAATTTTCTCATCTTCACTCTCTCTCATTTTTCTCCAATATCCATTTTATTGTCTGCCCCTGCATGTTTTTGTGTCACAGGTCTGGTTTCAGAACCGCAGGGCTAAGTGGAGGAAGGTGGAGCGCTCCATCACGACAAAGGTCGAACACAGACAGAGTAGAGCTGGATGCAGCAGCAGCCCCCATCAACAAATCAATCCCACACTGCCCACACTGAAACCCAACAAGTATTGTCCCCAAGTGTTTTTGTGTTTTTTTTTTTTTTTGTTTTCACATGGTGAGAGTTACTTCTGTTTAATTTGATGTATGACCTGGTGTTCGTTATGTCTTCTCTCTTTTTCAGTAAGGCGGCTCCCTCTTTTTCTGGTCACTTTGCCACCAAGCTGCCCCAGCTCACCTCTGTAGCACCTTCTTTCTCGACCTTGTCCAGCCAGTCTCTGTCCTCCTACAGCAACCTGCTGGCCAGCCTCAACAGCCCAGGTGTTCAGATCCACATACATTTACACAATTATTCAAAACATACTGCTCTTGATGCATTAGATTATTGTGCTCTGTAATTAGTATTCAAAAGATGCATGGTGTCTGGGGAATTTTGCTTTTTCTACAGCTTAACTAGAGTCTGGATGTGTTGGTTATTTCCTTGTGTGAAACTAGAAGATTTGCTAAATGGTGAAATCAAACTACATTTGTTTAATTGATGAATGCCTATGTAATCAAACACCAGGCATATTGAATCTTTTCCACAGCTGAGGGTTTAATAGCCTTTGCTCAGAAGCCTGACATTAACAACAGTCAACATTTTTTCCTTAATAAATATATTTACATTATGAATTACGCCTGGGACACTCTGCTTGCCTGAGCAATGTGTGCATTGCGGATTTCTTGCTTTTCATTTTGGTGCCCAAGTCATATCAAAAAATCTCAGGTGTGTCTAAAATATAATAAAAAGACCGTCCTGTCTTTGCTGGCACCACCTTTCAGAAATGCCTGTTCCAAAACACCACTCAGGTTTGCCTCGTCTTATGATGTCTTGAGTAAATGCTGCAAATAACAAAAATGGTTTTCTGAACATTAAAGCATGTAAACGTATTGAATCAGACCTCCAAATAAACATATATGGGTATGACGTGTCTCCTTTAATTGGTTAGCGCAGCCATACAGCCCAAAAATCACTGATTGCTTTCTGGTTACAACTAATCACTTCTCCACTCCTCTGGAAAACTCAGTGTAGAAAGATAGGGCTAGTAAAAGCAGTGTCATGGCTGGCTGTGTAAACAACACATGCGTGTGATCTGCAGTAGTTCAGCGAAGTAGCCATCACACATACGTAGAAGTAGGCAGTGTATTCTGGGTGTAACACAGATAATGACTGTGCTGGGGTGAAAGGCCTTGTTGTTTTGTGCACAGCCTAAAGTCATGTTCAGACCAAAAAATGCAGCTTCCTGATTCATTTCAATTAGAGGACTGTGTTGGCAGAGGGCTTCAGCAAAAAATGCAGGGTTGCCTGGCAAGGATTTGAAACGGGTTCAGTTTTCTTTTTCAGGAATTGTAAAATCCTGTCTTTTTGTACAGTTATATCTCTGTGCTAAATGCAAGGCTTCTTTTGGTCTGAATGCAAACTAAGGAGAGCTGAGAGGTCCTTTTGAAGTCCTAAATATTTATCATCTCTCTTTTTGCACAATGAAACCAAAGTAGTTTATTATGAAACTTTCAAGATACCTAACTTGCAGTTTGTAGTAGGGCCAGCCATCAGTTTTTGGTTTGTTTTCCTTTTTTAAAGGGGTGACAGTTCACCCCAGAATCAGAAATGCTTTTTCTCTTAACTGTAGTGCTGTTTATCCATCTAGATTGTTTTGGTGAGAGTTGCAGAGTTTTGGAGATATCAGCCGTAGAGATGTCTCCCTTCTCTGGAATATAATGCATTAAAAAAATGCATTTGAAAAACTCAACAGCAGTGCCTCTTTCCTGAAATCATGCCCCAGTTGGTCAAGATAATCCACAGACCTTGTAGTGAGCAGTTTCATTTAGGAACTATTTTACCAAGCTGCACCAGCCAACTGTTTCAGTAGACATAAGGAAGAGTGCCTCTTCTCATGGATGTGAGCTGTCTTGTGCTCATGACAGCACGTCCTCCTTGGCTGACGTGTAACCTCTTTTTGGCACTTTGTGAGACAAGCCAAGAGCAATCTAGTTAATTTATATTCCAAAAAAGCCAGATATCTTTATGGCTGATATTTTCAAAAATTGGCCAATTGCAGCAAAACAATTGAGATGGATAAATAACACTACAGGTTAAAGGGAAAATATCTATTTTTGATTTTGGAACTGCCCCTGAAAGAGAAATGTTATCTTGTCTACTTTCAGAATCCATTACTTGAGTTCAGTGTAAACTCTGTGCTCAGTGGACCTTCACCCTGAGATAGGAAAATTCCCCAGAAACCAAACCACAGTATCGCTTTAATCTGACTGTTTAATCTCTATGTATCATTTCTAAGATCAACCCAGAGTGAGAGATGGGGGCCAGGACCAGCTTTCATCTCAGGGGGGGTTGGCAGAGTACCACCCCCGCCCCATGCGCAGCCCTCCCCCTCTGCGTCGAGCCAGTCTCCCCCTTTTCACAACGACCTACAACCCCACCAACCCCACTCCACCTCTTCTGAACACCCTGGCTCACACCCCACCCCTGTTCCTGGATGCTGTGGAGGGGGGCTCCTCCTTGGCCCATCGTGACACCCAGTCCCTGCAGTCAGACACCAGGTCAGCTCAGCTCACAGCAGACTGTGACATGAATACGAGAAGGTGATCTGAACAGGGACAACGAGTACGAGAGCTGACAGGAGGACAGAGGGTTGGCAGTCTGCAGACATGAGCAGGGATCCTGTGAAATACTGATATAATGATGCCTCAGACAGCGACAGTAATAGTAGGAAGTCACTTTCCGCTGGTGCTCTGAAATATTTCTGAAATCATGCTGGGAGACGTCTCACTTCGTAATAGCTTTGTACAAAATTTATATTTGTTTGTTAGACTACAATTATGTTTCACCGCTCTAAAAAATGGATTTTCCAATCCCGCTGTTAGAAGAGTTAAAGGTTCACTTCACCTAAATTGCAAAAGAACATATTGTCATTGGAACTACTTTCAACAAAAATAATAGTTTGTTTTAAATTGGTTGACAGTGTGTTCTGTAGTGTAACTGGGACATCCTGTCTCGAAAACAACGTTGCTTTTAAATTTTTGAAATGTCATTTTATTTATGTATTGGAGTGGCAGCAGCAAATCTCAGGCATTTTAAACTAACCTCATAACTACCTGCAAGGCTAGATATGATGAGAGGTAAATGAGAAAGTGTGAACTGAATGTGAAATATCTGAATACCTACTGGATAGATTGGCACAAAATTTTATACAGTCATTTAGGACTCCCAGAAGATGAATACTAAAGAATTTAGAATTTTTACCATCCCCTTGTTTGACCTCTAGCATCACCATGAGGTTTAAGGTGAAACATTATGACAACTATTTAATGGATTGGTATGAAATTTGGTACATATGCAACATTAATTACATCTCCATCAGGCTCATGCTGACATGCTAAATTAGGATAGTGAACATGGTAGATATTACCTGCTGAACATCACCATATTAGCATGCTGACCGCGCTACACTCGCATGTGTAAAAATCAAATAATGTTTTATTTCTTTGATTCACCGGCTTTCTTGGTACCAGCACTCCCTCTCCTCATTCAGTCTTTACCTTACATGACCACAGCTGTGCGCTCACTCTCAAACAAATTAACACAAACCAATGTAAGCTTCTTGGTATTGCTATTTGGCAGTGGACACTGTGAGCCAGACCCAGACGAAAGAAACCAAGTGGACTCAACTAGGAGAGATCATCTTTGTTTTGGTCCATGAGCTCTGTCTGGATAGTGCCCGCTTTCAGTGATATTTCAGGCTCACTGTGGAGCCGTCTGATCTCTGGCTTATATGATTAGCTGCTGCAGCGTGACATCAGGGTGTTTCTCCAGAAGTTGATTGTTTCAACTTTTTGTTGCATTGCTATGTTCACACATATAGATACAAAGTTGTAGGCAGTAATTAATTTAGCATGTAATTTACACACACTGGTCTGAGTGGATCATTGTTTTGATTGTTTTCAACACTCAGAGAAGTTTTCCATTTATTGTTGTACAGTTTGTTTCCAGAGTACAAAATAGCGTTTTTGCAGTCTTTTCTTTTACTATTGTATGCATTTTTTAAAGTTTTTAATACAACAATGGCGTCCATGCTGACAAGGCCATAGATTGCAGTGCTGTTGCTGGAAACGGTTCCCTCTTCACCAGTGGTGCAGAGTAGCAAACAATTCTGTGCTTCTGTGTCTGCATTAAAACAAGTGCAATTGGCTCCCACCTGGTGGTCGCTTGAATTGGGTCAGAAAAACTTTGCATTAATTACTTTTCTCAGCCGTTCCCTGTATTGTTGCTGGGCGCCTTTAAAAACTCTTTATCTCAGCAGGCAGTGGTGGGCTGCGATACCAGGTTTCAATCCAATTTAATAGCAACCTATCGCTGTCCCAGCTCGTGAGTCCGTATGTGTGAACAGCCCCATAACTCTTGTTGTAATTTGTAAAAAGGTGCTGTGATGACAGCTAGCTGTCCAGAGTGATATACACAATAATCATTGTAAATATCAGAGGTTTCCTTCAGGCCCCCCTTTTTGCAGATAAAGATGTTGTCAGTCATTTTTGACAGACCTGTCACAGTACGTGGCCTTCACAGGACACCTCCTTGTGTAACTCCTTGCGTTCTAGTCTTGGATTAGAGCGATAAAAAGACAGATGCACGGGGTCAGACATACATGGAAGTATCAGAGCAGGTTAGGAGTTTATGACCATATTGGTATCTCTGTAGTAACAGACTCTATATTCATGTGTGTGTAAATTCTTCTTTATGTTGTCCTCAGTTCTCTGTTTGACTTCGGGGAGAAGCTTGACTACCTGACCTCGACCCAGCAGAATAACACCCTCCCTTACCAGCTCCAGACCTCCTACCCCACCAGCCAGCACCAGCCTCAAGCATCTCTGTCCCGAATGGCCTACCTCACCCCTTCCCCTTACCTCACCCCTAACCATCCAGATTCCAACCCTACCTCCTACCTGACCTTTGGCCCTGGAGGAAACTCTACTGGCATGGTGACCTACTCCACTGGGGGCCATGCCTACTTCCAGTCCCAGAGTGCTGGACAGATCCTGCTGCAGTCAACTGGTCATCATGGTGAGTCACTGGGATGAGATTATTTAGATTATTTATTCATGGAGCCACAAAAATATGCCAATCAAGGGGTTTACATGTAAAAGTCAAGACATCGTCCCAGATTGTGCACCAAAAACATGAAACATTAAATTAAACAGTGTAACTTGGGGTGGAGGTTTAGCTCAGTTGGTAGAGCGTCCGCCCCATGTATTGAGGCTGTTAGTCCTCTGCAGCGGCCGCTGGTTCGACTCCCGCCTTCGGCCCTTTGCTGCGTGTCATCCCCTCTCTCTCTGCCCCATTTCCTGTCCACTCTTCAAGCTGTCCTATCAATAAAGGCAAAATGGCCAAAAAAAAAAAAAAAAACTTTAAAAAAAAACAAAAAACAGTGTAACTTTACATCACAACATAATGAACCACAAGATAAATATCCATAAATACAAAGGTTATTTATTCAGCTATCCATAAAGTACAGTAAATATTTACATAAAGAGTAAGATTTCATCAATAACCTGTCATGTTGCTCTGTAAATAAGCCTCTAAAAATCTTGTGTTTTTGAGACATTATTATACGACACCTGTATAAAAATGGATCATCTGGCTACGTCACTGAAGCATTGAAGCGTTACAAATTGCCGCATACTGGCCCTGGAGTTAAAGGTATGTTGAGTGTGGAGTAATAGAGCTGTGAAATGATTTTTGCCACTGTAAGGTGCCATTTCAAAGTTTAAAAACGTTCAAAGTAGAGACACAGGAGTCTCATGGATAATTTAACAATACAATGACAATATTTCAGCTTACACACTTGTTGTTTTTCTATACCATTTTCTATACCATAATAACCTATGAGCTTTAACTGCCATTACAGGCTTTGCTGTTGCACTTGGGAATAAAACAGTACACAGTTTATCCAAAATTATGTATATCTCAAAATGAATTGATTTTATGTGCTAAATGTATTATTAGGTTTCTATGAAGATTTGTTTTCAGGTTCAAATTGTCTATATTGATGCATGCGAGAGAAGTTTTAAAGCGATATTCCGCTTTGTGAGAATAAGCCATTCAGTATGTACTCACCACTATGCCGATGTGATGATGGGTGATGATTCTGCTAAAAACATGGTGTAAATGGCATCTTTTGTGGTTAATTTTTAATGTTGCGGCTTGCAGACACTTGGATTACACCACACAAGCAGGATGGAGACATTTTGTGTTTGTTTTGTGTGCTTTTTTTAACGTTTTATCCATGGTCACCATTCACTGCCATTGTACTGGATGAGGCTGCTACCCTGTTTCTCCTAAAACTCCAGGATTGTTTTGTGAACTGAAGACCTTCACTTATCATCACATCGGCATAGTGGTGAGTACATACTGAGTGGCTTATTCTCACAAAGTGGAGTATCACTTTAATTAAGCTCAGTAATTTCTCTCACAGAAATGCCTTTAAAGAGTTGTAGTTGACTTCCCTCCTGAAGTTTTTATGGACACTGGCTTGTACCTCTTGACTTTTTTAAGCCAAAGAACCAGATATTGTCTGATGTTATTGTTCATTTTTCATACTGGTGATTCAACTCGAAGAGTCCATCCAAGTCTTGGAAGTGCATCAACTGTTTAGTCATCTAACACTGACTACATTTACATGCACACAATATTCCGATTTTTGCTCTAAATCTGAAAAAGACAACATTCCTTCTAAGCTGTTTACATGTCTAATGAATGTGAAATATTCATCTAATATGTCTGTTCACGTGTCGTGTTTATTATCATGGGCGCTTCTTTGCATCAAAATGGGATTTTATTAATTTTTTTTTAGATTTTCTGCTGGTGGCGGAATTGACCAACTGTACAAACACAGCTTCCCTCTTTCATTCACCAAGTAACCACCTTCTTGAAAACAATGATATTTGTGCATATACAAAAACCTGTTGATATCCAGGTTTGTCATAATGTTTAATACTAGACGTGTTTCTCCTTCTGACCAGAAATGTGGGATTTTCTTTTGTGCATGCATTTCTACCTCAGCCTTGCAAACTGTTGGGTAGTTGAATTGTTAATGCACAGAGCTGATTGTAAACAGGCAAGAGGCTGTATGTCATAAATCCCCCAACTGAGACGTTTATTTTGAATGCACTGTATACATGTCCAAAGAATACTCCTAAACCTGAATAATGTCAGCATGTACCACATGTCATAATTGGAAAATGCTCCAATCAGAATAAGGGCTAATTCAGAGCATCCATGCAGAATGTACAAATTCAAGTTATTGTCATATTCTGAATAACAGTGTGCATGTATTCAGAATATGAAGAATTTATTCAGGATATGAAGACTTTTACTGCTGTACTCCTTAATGATACAAAAACTTTACTCTCTGTTGCTTTTTTGCAGGCAGCTATCGAGCAAGGACCACATCATGAACTGACAAATTAGGCTTGTACCGACTGGCGATCAGCTCTTATATTGATGATTGACAGCATGATCACTGATTGTTTCTTTCCTAAGCCAAAATCAGAGTGATTTTAACAAACTTAAAGTCAACTAAGATCTTATATAATCTCTTGAATCTGCACCCTACTGTGCATTTAGAGATGTTTCTGGTGGAGTGGCATGTCCACCCGCTGAGCCCTGATAATCAACGCGAGTGATGAGTGAATTTTAAATCCTTGATTACAGACTAGTTTGCTGTCTCTTTTCCATGGATCTGACACCATATGCCTGCACCTAAACTTGCTCTTTGCTCCCTAAGAGTAGCTATGGATATGATTTGGATTGTGATGTTAAAGATAAGGCTCTAAGCACAGACACACAGACTCTAACTTCACTTTCTTATTTTAATATAATGCAGCTGTTTGCAACGGCCTCTGCAGGCTCACATAGTGAGGCTTGTATCTCACGAGCAACCATGACCTGTAGTTTTTTAGTTTTTTTTGCTGTGCTTGTCAGTCCTCTTGATTCCTCTAATCTTTTCTCCTCTCTCAAACTTTATCAGACCCTATAGGATTGAGGTTGTTTAGTCTAATCACTAAATGATACAATGGCCCAAGTTAAATTTGCTCTTTTATGTTCCAAAATGCAAATGATACTTTTTTGCTGGTATTTGTGATGTGTCCATTCAAATCATTGTGGTTTATGTTGGTAATTGTCAATGTTATGCTGGTTTATAGTTTTAACCACAAGTGAGGTGGTTGTTACATTACTTGACCCTGCAGACATTAATTGGCGAGTTGCGTTATAATCTCCCCGACTTCCATTGCCTTCTGGTGTTCGGATTGTCTTTGGGCAATTGGGAATAACCATGGTTGGATGATATGAAATTAGATGTGATTGCCCAACCCTAATGCAACTATAAGTGTTTTTATTTATTCTGACATTTTTGCATGAGAGATGGAAGACATGCAACAAATCAAAATCTGGAAAGCACAAATTACATGGTATTTGTCTTAACCACTTAGAGACCGAGATGCACCACTCTGTAAGTGTTGATTTGATTATGAGTATTATGTATGAGTAAAAATTGGCAGATGAGAATGATGAAGCAGGATGGAAATGGCTTTGGGGAAGAGCGACCATAGCTCCTGTGCTCAGCAGATGTCTAGGGGACCAATAAAAGATGAAGGAAAAAGGGGGTTATGTTGGGGCACAGAAAAGAGAACAAACAGGTAGGCAGGGCAGATTTACAGGCATGTACAGACAGCTGACAGGAAGAAGGGCATTTTAGGTGTCATCCTACTCATGAGCTCAATTACCTCTAATCAAGCTCTATTGCCACCTCTCTGACTGTGTGTGTTTCTTTGCAGGAGGGATCACAGCATACCAGTCGTACCCATGGGGCAGCATGTACAGTCAACCAGCCCTCCACCAGCGTGCTCAGTGCCCTCCAACTTACCCCGCCAGCCTGGGAGGTGCTCGAGAGCACCAGCCACCCTCCTCCACCACCTTGCCTCCCCCTTCATTCCTCGCCTGTGGAGACCATGAGCCCTCACATGCCCACTCCCAGCACTCATCACACACCCACACTCTAACCACCACCTCCTCCACCAGCACCACCACCGTCCTCCCTCCTGTGTCCACCCTGCGGCCCTCTCGCCTCAGAGCGGAGATCACTCCAACCAAGGCTGCATCCCTGCTGCCTTCTCAGGTCAGCCCTGCCTCTCCAGAAAGCCCTCCAGTGCCCCCTTGTGTCAAAATTGAGTATGACAGTCCTCGAGAGCTTCACAGCCACTTCCACTGCGACTTCTCCCCCATACATTTCTGACTGCATGTTTGTGTAAGATAGTGTGTGTTTGAAGTATCTGTGTTGATATGTTACAGTTAAGATGTTCTCAGTAGAAATGTTAATGTTAGCAGGCTTGGATGGGCTGCATTTAGCTTGGCTGCAATAAATCTTTATTGCTCTGTTAATCCTTTATTTATTTTGCTTTGCAATGATTTAAATCAGGGGTTTCTGACATATTTTTGCTCTGCCGAATGTTTTTATTGAGGCAGTTCTGTTGCGGACTGACATATGGGACGTAGAGGGGCATAAAAGGTTGGTAAATTGCCAAGCATACAAATTTAGAAATCATGATTGTTTTGACTTAGGCATGATCACCTCCCAACACACAAATAAACCTTGATTACAAGTTAGACAATGACAGAGAAAGAAAAACAACAGTGCACAAGAGAGTGGGCAAGCTTAAAAAAAGGAAAATAGCACCACTTTATTCTGGAAATTGCCCTATTTAGTAGGAGTGTCACAATTTCAATATTAATTTGGAAATTTATCAAAATGAACTTTTAATTTATGGAATCAAAATCAAAGCAATAATCGGTATGTTTTTCTCACCACCCTGCCTACTTGTGGTGTCGGACTCGTGACTGAAGGAAAAAAACAACACTTCAAAGAGGACCCAGTCTAGCTTACTGGCAATTTATCACATTTAATCCCAAAAAACTCTCTTTAAAGAAGAATTTGAAAATTGTGTCAGGGCATAAAACCAGTGATCTGCTGATCTTTACAAATCTAGAGCCGATAATCTAACAGTGGCATAGCTGTCAGTGCTAAAAAATGTTTAAATTGAATTGTGGCCTTTAAATTATTTAGATCTTATTATCATTATTTAGCATGATAGAAGCAGTATGTACACATTTAGTAAATGGTTTATAACACTCTATAGTGTAGTTGTAAGCACATATGAGGTATTTCTCTTACATAAGTAGAGTCAGATGTATAAACAGATAATGTAGTAAAACACAGTTGTAATAATATAAAATATGCTTTCATAGGATAGGTTATAATTGTTGACAAATACTGTTTGTTAATACATGTAAAAAAAAAATTATAGTTGCGTACAACTGCATTATAGTGTGTTGTAAGCCAGCAAATGTTTGACTTTTTTTTTTCTTTTTCTTTTTTTTTGCAACCCACTTTTCTTTCATTCAACTCATTGATTAACTTACTAATCATTACAGCTTTAGTTTTTAAACTGCTTATATAGTAACGGCTAAACATAGGCACTTAAACTAAAGTGTTGCTCAGAAACCTAATGTGGTTACTTAATATATAGATAAATAAATAAATAACTAATGCTTTGCTGTATACTAAAGAGTGGTGGTGATAACGGACCTGCAGCATTCTGTGCATATGATCAGACAATAATAACCTCCAATGTTATATGAGTATTATTCAGCTTTTGATTTGATTCATTGCAAATATTCCATGGCCCGGTATGGTCCACAGCCATGGGGTTGATTACCGCTGATTCAAACTAGACGTGCTCCTTGCGTGGTTTATTTCACGTCTGTCTTTAGGCCATTAGAGGGCGCTGTTCCTTCACGTGAGACGACCACATGCTGGGATTTATTTAACAGCAGGTTGCTTCTCAGACGTCCCTCCATCAGGGGGGATGTGTGACAATCGCTAATCCGGTGGAGGAGAAACGGCACAGAGTGGTTTTCTAGGGTAGAGGTATCCCAGACAATCACTGATACAGCCCAAATCCTTAATCTGTGTTGCCATCTGCTGTGTTCACACACTTACTGCACTTTCCGCTCTGTTTGTTCTTAGTATGCAAGTCAGTCGTGAGGGGCTTGAGGAAACCAAATCCCTGTATGAAACTCCACCCCTGAAAGAGCTGAAGGCATTTTCCTGAGACTAGAAAAGACATTTGGGAGCAGCGTGTCATTTTTTTTGCCCTCAGTAGTGAAAGTAAAACAAAAAGTTTCTTGTTTTAAGTCTAGTTAATATTCCTCGTTCGTAGTCCTGCTCTATGTAAAGTAAAGTTTGAAGTGAAGTCTGGATGATGATGTGGGAGTAAGAGAAGGAAGCGTTTGATGAGAGCGAGGAGGAGGTGGCAGGGACCAGGGGAGCAGATAAAGGAGGAGTGAGGCAGTGTGTTGGTCTGGGAACAAGGGAGGAGAGCTGAGATGAGCTGTTGCTATGGGAGGAGAAGAGGATGATGGGTGGGCTCTGCCAGCAGGCGTGGGAGGGAGAAGGAGATGGGGATGAGGGAGGAGTGTGTTCGTAGCACGGGGGGTTCTGGGATGAACAGAACTGTTGGTTATGTAACTGCTGTATTTGGGTTTTTAATGAACCTCTCTCTTCCTGCTCACTGGCTACTGAGCTGTTACTGTTGGCAGGAGAAGTACAGCATAAACACACGCATGCACGCACACACACACACACACATAAAAACTTCTTTTGCAGTGCAGAATTTTCTCAAACTCTCTTGCATACAGAAACACACAACACATTCATTACAGGCATGAAACCCCAACTGTGAGAGCTCTATTCAAAGTCAGCGTAGCAAAATTTTTATGCTGGATTTTAGTTGTATTTGCAGTAACAGATCGATTGATTAATCAGGATAATTATCTGGCATTTTCATATAATAGACGCTGGCCTTTACCTGCGCACATGAGACCGAAACTCAAAAAATGTCTGCAGACACAACTGCAGGCAGTCTTATCAGTGTGGCTGCTGAGGAGCAATGTTAACTCTTTCCCTTGTGAGTTTTGGGAAGGTGGCGAAAAAGTTAGCTCGTCACCATCATCTTTTCTAAATATAGTGATAACGGCAATTCTCCCATCCTAAATGACACCAAATCTAATCTGCAACCGTTACTGGCCAGTGTTAAGTAAAGGATATTGGACATTGAGCGAGTGATTATAGCAGAATTAACCCCAGCAGGGTGGTGTAGGACCCTGGTGCTTATTGGAGGGGTCTTGATTCATCCTGAAGGCAGGGATAGACACTAACATTTTCAAGCACTGGCCCCATGGGTCACCATCCTAAATTTGGTGGCTATAATACATTTTTGATGGCCCAAATGTAAACGTATGTAAAAACAATAAGGAAAAGCCAAGTTTACGATACATGCCTAGCCTTCGTTAACTGTGACACTTGCGTTGTCTACTTGTCCCATGAACTGTGATGTGGTGTTTCTTGAAGGCATTGTTTCCGATGAAAAATGAGCTTGACTTCTTGGCTAGTTGAGGACACTGGCAGCACACACACCGCAGTACATGATGTCCTTAGATGTGTTGCATGCCAGCCACTTAAACTCCTTCTTCATTTCACTCCTAAATGTTTGTTGTTTGAAATTCAACTTTTGTGTTTCTGGTTGTTCTATAAGGACCACATTAGAAGTTTGAGTAGGCTTTGTAAACCCATACCTCAGTAGCACCAATATATTGGAAGCTAGCTGTTTGCTGTTTTCATAGAATGTTGAACTAAAAGGTGTGAAGGAATCTGGAGATTTGTTGAAATGTAACATTTTTGCAAACGCTCACAGTAGGATATAACTGGGAGGCCACACAGAAACTTTTTGTGGCCAAAGGCCATGTCCAGTGTCGAACCCTGTGAAGGGGTTTATTTAACCATAATGATGCGCTCACTGTTCATTATCCCACTTATTACATGGCCACTTTAAATATGATTTTATTCATTTAAAATTTATTTTACTGCTTCTGCTAAGTCCTCCAGAATCTATAATTAGTGCTGTGTCCATAGCACCAGTTGCATAGCAACAGTTCGTTATTCATAGCAACAGTCTGTTATTCAGAAATAATAGACTGTAGGATGATGTAATTGACCAGATCAGAATAGAGTATTGAATGAAGTCCTGTGATAAATATATATTATGTTATAATGTATATGATATTGTAGTTGAATGACGTTGCTTCTGATATACTTAACCCCTGGATTTCAACCAACTCACCTGCCAAGTGTGTAGAAGAAACTATGATGGCCATGAAATATGAAACTAAAAAGTGAATGGCACTGTTTTGAGCCACTGCTTAGATTATCTGTTCTGGGTAATTGTAGAAAAATGGCGGTGCAAAATGGCGGACTCTGTGGAAGATGCGTCCTCTGTGCATATAAATGGATCAGTATAATATAATCTTATTTTCTGGTGATTTTACACCATTAAAAACATTTATATGAATATTATTTTCCATTTCTGCCAATAGATCCTCCTGAATACTAAACATTTTAAAACTTTGAACACCAGTCACATCCTAGTCTACAACTTAACCCAACATATCTTTCTGTATCATTAATTCATTAAAAAAAATCTATCTAAAACAACATGGCTAAGATAACCAAGGACTGTATATTGGATTGTAATGTCCATGACATAATGGGCTGAAACATGACGTATTTGTTTTGATATCAGTTGATATATATGTATAGCTATTAGCTGCCCTGCCCTCCAAAATTTCAGCAGTGGCATCAGCCATTGGAAAAACCCATATCAATCAGCCACTAATTATTTGTGTGTAGGTAAAGCCTCTCATTTTGTATTTTGTCTTGTAGTGTTGTCTGTCAGACAGTCTGCATAGTGTCAGATTTCTTTATATTTATGTGTCAGTGAGCTTGCATGTATGACTGAGGAGGGCTTCATGTTGGTTTAACTCTGCCGTTAATTTTTCCAGGACTTCCCTGATGTGAACAGAGAGCTCTCAGAGCACAACTGTAGGGCACGTGTGTGTGTGTGAGCATATGTGTGTGTGTGCATGTATGTGCACATGTGAGTGTGTGTAAAGTACAGGTATGGGATGCTTCAGTCCAGCCCGATTCCACTGTGTCAATATTGACTCAGTATTCTGAGACTTGAAGAAAGGGAACTTGTTTCAATATTTATGGATGTGGTCGAACACGAAATCCTTGCAGTCTTTCCAAACCCTGTGACTATGTGCGCGCGCACACACACACACCGACAGGGAAAAAAGTGAAAGAAAACCTCACAAGTCAAGTTGTTGTCAAGTAATAGAGTTTATTGATATTAGTGGCTAAAGTTTATTGATATAACTGATTGAAAGTGATAATGTTTGTTGTGGAACAAAGCTAGAACATGGTTTGGAGATCCTCCAGTCCCTCTCTGGTTCAGAGGCCATTAGGTTGTTGATTTTTGGTTTGTTTTGAAAAGATATAACAAATAGACTTGTGTTGGGTTTGGAAAAACGGGGAACACGAGGGAGACTTGCTGGGGAAAACAACTTATTTGGTAAAATTAAAAGATTTGTTGTTAAAAATGAAGACAAATAGTGGAGGGTCCAGATTTGACAGAGATAAAATATCTCACCTCACCATGTTGATAGTAAACACATTCATTGGGAGGGGTGTTATTTGAATGTGGCTTTGTATAAAAATGCCTAATGGTATGCAGTGTGGCTGAGATGGAGGAATTTGTTTGTTTTAGACTGGTTTCATTTACTCTATGGTTCTGGCAGTACTATTGTGATGAATATTCTCTAAACTAAGCTCCCTGAGGTGGCTTGGCTGTTGGCACTGAAAGAGAACTTACAGGAACGTTTCCTTTTTCAGTAGAAAAACAAATATGCCATGTCTTTATATTACATTTCTATTTTGCTACTGGAGAGGAAATGGATGAGGAGAAACGGGGAAAAGGAAAATAACTGAGCTGCTGGGGTTATGGTAAATATGCTACTCTTATTTGTGAATGTCAATCAACTGTGAATGACTGCTGACTATGAGAAAACTATTGAATTAGTGCTGAAAATGATGATATTGCCTAACAATTTTAATTAGCAATGAATCTTGGACTGCGGTTAAAGGTCCAGTGTGTAAGATTTCTGGAGATTTATTGACAGAATATGGCAGTAATGAAATATAATGCTCATAAGTATGTTTTCATCAGTGTATAATCACCTGAAAATAAGAATCTCTCTTTTCGCTACCATAGAGTGGGTTGTTTTTATCTATAGAGAGCGTAGGTCCACAGAGGCCACCATGTTGAACCGCCATGTTTCTGCAGAAGCTCAGAACAGACAAACCAAACACTGGCTCTAGATATGACCTTTTGCAGTTTTCGCAAATTTCATGGCCACCGTAGGCTCTCCTACAGGCTAAGAGGGGGAGGGAGAAACAAGGTGTAATCTGCAAGCTTATTGCTAAATGCCACTAAATCCTACACACGTCTAAGGCTCGTTTAAGGCTTTTTTCATTATTGACTAATGCAACAGTTATTTTGATTCATTGATTAATTGTTTGAACTATAAAATGTGGGAATAAGGGGTTAAAAATGCTGGTTGTCATTTCCCAGAACTCTTGGTGATGTCTTCAAATTGATTGTTTTCTCAAGCCAAATGTATAAACCTAATTTGCTTTAACTCTCTACCAAGAAGAGTAGAAATATTGAATTATAAAGGTTATATTGGAAAGTTCTAGCCTCACACAGCAGATTTTTTATTAGTTAAGGCACATTTCAGGCCTTTTTTTAAAATGCCCACGTGTCACAGTCCTTCTCTGTTAGTGTGTAACTAATCATTTGCAAACGCATGATGAAAAATTAGTGCATTTCATGGTGTTGTGAAATAATCTGCAAATGCTGATGGAGGCAGGTAAAGCTCATCCAGCAGCTACCTGCTTATGTTTGTGTTTGTACTGCCTGCCAAGCAGACCGGGTTACATAACCTGTGTGTGTGTGTGTGTGTTTGTGTGTGTGTGAATCGACTGTATATGTTAATGTATTTGCACAAATGTGTACGTTATGTCTTCTCTTATAAACCAAATAGCCAATTCCCAGAGATGACCCGCTATCCAGGAATAACACCTCGAACCTTTCATCTGCCGCCCATCATCACCATAACACACACAGACACACACACGCACACACACACACACACACACACACACACCGTTGATTTTACAGCTTGTTCGGTTCAGTAGGAAATATGTCTGGCCAGTTACTGTACAGCCTGAGCCCCAGCTCCTCCTCCCCTCCCAGGCTTACCCCCTGAATTGCGGCTTGTTCAGGTTATGTGTGTGGATGGAGGTGTGTGTGTGGAGGAGGAGGAAGGGGAGGTGTAGAGGAATGCAGGGTTGGGTCGGGTGGAGCGGGATGTTGGAGGGAAAAGAGGGCTCTCTATGTGGGCCTGTATGTGGACTCTATAGAGAGATTAAAGATGTGTATGTGAGTGCATTGATGAAAGTGTGTTTTCCTACTGTGTTTACTCCACTGGGGCCCCCTGCCTACCTGACAGTGGAGAGCAGAGGAATGGAGAAATAGGCGGGAAGTAGAGTCAGGGTGAAGGAGGAAATCGGTTTGTTTTTTTGATCTGGTTGCAAGCAGGGAATCTTTACCTTCTATCTGTATGTTATGTTATCTGTTTTGTTGTAAATCTGATCTTAAAGGAATAATTCAGATTATCTAATGTGGGGCTGTATGAGGCACAAAAGCTATTTTAGCCACTTAAAAAGGTCCACCTAAAAAATCCATTTGAATTTAAGAGTGGGGTCACACCAACTTTGTTTAGTTCAGTTGAAATGAACTCTGAAGCATGTACCCCCTTGATACGGTTTGTTTGGTTTTGTGTGAAAGTCGGACTTGAACTCTGGTGCAGACCAAACAGCTGCACTCTGGTCCACCTTGATGAGGTGGTCCCGGACCACTATCAATTGAACTCTAGAGCAGTTAATTTCTGGTGTGAACAATCACAGGAAGCATACTGCTGTATGTGTCATTTTATTGGTTTTCTTTTTGTTTTACTGACTGGTGAACTCATTGTGTATTTAAATGCCAGCTGACAAACCTGACTCATGAGACGTTCAGTGTTTCCCCCACCATTGTGCCCCCCTTGACTGAAATTATTATATTTTTGAGCTTTTATGCCTTTATTTTGATAGTATAGCTGAAGAGTGGACAGGAAAGAGGGTGAAGAGTGAGGGGATGACACGCAGCAAAGGGCAGGAATCGAACCAGCGGCCGCTGCAGAGGACTAACAGCCTCCATACCTGGAGCGGATGCTCTACCAACTGAGCTAAACGACTGCCCCAAAACCAACTATTTTATCATTACCACATTTATGTGCACTCATTTTATTTCATCTCAGTGTGAGAGTGGTCGGTTATATTTCTCTCCCCTCCTCAGCGTGCTTCACCAATGAACGCGGTGGAGCAATTACTCATTTTTTAAAGTCTCTGTGTTCTGCTCTCAGTACTTTTGTAGCTTCTAACTGAACCACAGTAGTTTGAAGTTTTAATTTCTCACCTGCTTTGCTTTGTGTATCTTGAGGTATCTGATTTATTTTACAGTTCCATGTTTGTTCTCAGCTGATAGGAGTCGTTAAGTTACTGCTAATTAAAACAACCTTTTCTGTTTTGACTCCTTCATAATAAAAGCTTTTAAATAACTAAAAGCTTTTATTATGAAGGAGTAAAAGCTTTTAAATAACTAAACAATGGGGAACTTTTATCATGAAGAATTTATAAGAAATGAAACGTCCACCGTCCACAGCAGTTTAACTCAAGACAAGTGCGTCATGTATGGGTCAGTGCCAACCCGACATGCCAGATGGTTTGTTACACAGAAACATCTAGGAAGTCGCCCTTAGAAACTGTTTGGAAAAGGGTTGGAGTGATATATGGTTCATGTATTGGAAGTTTTCCATCAGATAAGGCGGTCTGACAACAAGTTAAAGCATTGAAAATATTCTAAGTATAGCGTACACTTAAACTCATATTGATTTTTAGATGGGACTTTTGTAAGTGGACAAAATGCTTTTTGTTGATGAACCCATCTACAACAGTTAATTGCTTAGCTTCCATGCTGGACACCAGTTGTAGGTAATACACAATCAGCAACGACCTCATACAACCCCACATTAAATAATCCAATTTATCCTTTTAAAGTCAAGTCTGAGGCTTTGAAAATCTACAAAAATGCACAGTAGAGAGAGAGAAAATGAACGAATGAAAGAATGAAGTAACAGAAAATCACAAAATGTTACATATAATTCAGGAGCATTGAACTGAACTGAGCTGAACTTAAAAATTCAGGTATTGGCTTGTACACTTCAGGTTATACAGAAATGCATGCTTATGCAAAAATACACACACACACACACACACACACACACACATCCCAATGTGCAGAGCAGCGGGAACACTGTAGGCTGTGTACTGTGGCTCTCCTTCACTTCCGCACCATAGATGTGTGTTTGCTATACGAGGGAACACGGAGAGAAAAGAGGAATTCATGTTGGTGTTTATTTGAGCTTTGGCCAAATCCAACCTGGGGCGGCTGCGTTGGCGCACACTCTGCACCAAACCCCAGCCGCTCCTGTACCCCCAGCCAGCCACACACACACATACTGTACCCACTCAGGTACTGAACGCACACACAACACAAATTTTACTACTCCCTCACACACACACATGCATACCTGTCCATCCTAGCCATATCAAGGTGTGTTTGTCTTTCCCTGCCCACCATTTTAGGTCCTCCCAGAGCAGGTATTTCCCTCTCTTTCCCACAGACACACGCACACACACACACACTGCAGCTATACAGGGGGGCTGTCTGTAGGCCGACTGTGTGAAGCACTTGCATTGATAACCTGCAGCTCAGAGTCACTCAGTCTCACTTTGTGGCCGTCCCCCTCTTCGCCTGGAACTCCCTTCGTCCCTGCTCTGTCTGCTGTCTCCTTTCTGGCTTCTCACTCTAGGACCGTCTGCGGACGCGCTCGGACCCCCACGTTTACTCGTCACCCCTCTGTCGCTGTAAACCATGACTCCTACCCCACCGTTGCTCCTGCTGCTGCTCGGCCTCATAGGGGCTCAAGCCACCCCCGCTGCCGTGGACGTCCGCACGGCTGCCGCCATGGGTAAGTATGATGACCTTTAACCCTCAGAGCTGAGCTTAACTCCAGTGGAGCACTCACCTGACGTCTAACACTGTTTTTACACTCCTTATTCTGAGAACTGTAAACCTCAGAATAGACATAACATAAGAAATAAAAATTGTCTTGTTAGTAATGCTAATTCTTCTAACATAGAGCTGCATTGATCAATTGATTTGTTGATTGAAAGAAAATTAATTGCAAACTATTTTGATTGATTGACTGATTGCTTCAGTCATTTTCCAAGCAAAAATGCGGTTCCAGCTTCTCAGATGTGAGGATTTATTGCTTTTCTATATCATTTATCATAATAAATGAAGAGTCTTTGGGTTTTGGAATGTTAGTTGGACAAAAGAAGCAATGTGAATACATCATTTTAGGCTCTGGAAAATTGTGAGGAGCATTTTTCACATTTCTTTGACATTTTATAGACTGAACTACCGGTCAATGGTGAAAATAATTTGCAGATTAATCGATGATGAAAATAATGGTTTTGTTGCAGCCCTATACTGATTATTCCTCTGGTCTGAGTACCGTCATTTCCACATATCTGTGCTGGTGCTAGTTGCATGTGTACAAATTCCCAGAGGAAACAGAACTGAAGAAGAAGAATGGAAAAAGTCTTATTTAAGTTTTACATTTAAATGGGATTGGTTAGTTGTTTGAATACTTTGATTATTTTGTTTCAGGCCAAAAGAATATATTGATTTGTATATTTTCAGTGTCTTTGGACATTTATTGATCAGAGGTTATTGGTTTGGAGTGATTAGTCAGTCACTGTTAAAGACAGAGTTGCTTTTGTGTTTTGCTGGTAATTAGATGGTGTACGTTCATAGTTTGGATGAAAGTTGCAGTTAGTACACTGTGTTTATGTGTGTGTGAGTTCTGTGAGTGATGGAGAAGCTGGTAGAAGGAAAAACTGGAGGGAGGGAGAGAGGTGAAGGGGGAGAAGGGAGATCAGTGATGTTTAACTGGCACGGGAAGTTTTTGCGACAGGTAATTTAACAAGGCCACCAATGCCTGAAAACCCAATGCATCCTCCTGGTTGTGAACAGTCTGGCTTTATTATCAGAAAATCAGTTTTCTTTCTTTAATACACATAAGGTACCCTAGTCAGTTAAAGCTAAAATGTTTGCATCAATATGAGAATAATTATGACAAAAAATCTGCACATCTCCACTTTTTCTGACCCTTTAACCATATCTCATGGCCTTCAGTTGTCACGCTAATACAGGGTTTCAGTGGGTCTGTAAAAAGTTTTAAAAAGTCTAAAGTCCAATAATCTGGATCTTAGGCCTTAAAATGTAATAGAACGTAATAAATAAATATAATTTTGACAGCTCTTAAAAATGTATTGAATTTTAAAGTTAACATTTTGTTTAGAAAGTCAGATTAATTTACATGACTTGTAGATGTGTTTTGGGGAAAATTTGTATTGATCACACTGTAACACCTACAAAACAAGACCAACATTGACCCAGTACCCACTAATGCAAACTGTGCATGCTCTTCTTTCCAGTACAGATGTGAAATAGATCTTAAATTGCATTCGTAATGGTCTTAAAAAGATTGAACTTTTATGAAATATTTTAAAATATATTTAAAGTGGCCTCTCATTTGATCTTTCTATGTCCTTCATCCTTGTTTTTCTGGCCAAGCATTTCTCCATCTCTTTCTCCACCCTCTCCTTTCTCCACCCCGGTTGCCTCCCTGCATCCTGTTTTTCTGTTTCCTTCCACTTTCTCACCAGCCTCCATCCCCTCCACCCTCCCTTTTTTCCTTTCAATACCGCCATTCTCCCCATGCTCCTCCCACCTTACGCCTTTACCCGCCTTCTTCATCAGCTTAATGTCTTTATCCATTTACATTTCTGGATAACTTTGTGGATCTAAGAGTTGTTTTGCAAACAATGAGGATATGAATACATAATTCGATCTCCTTTCTGTCCCTCATGTGTAGCGGCAGGTTTGTGCAAAACACGGCCCACAGACATCGTGTTTATCATTGACAGCAGTCGCAGCGTTCGCCCTTCAGAGTTTGAGCAGGTCAAGGTCTTCCTGGCAAAGGTCATTGAGGGCCTGGATGTTGGACCCAACGCCACCCGTGTGGGAGTTGTCAACTACGCTAGCCGTGTGAAGAACGAGGTGTGTGGTTAAGATAGCCTTCACTTAGCACTGAGCTAAGTTTTTATTTATTTGTCAAACTATTTAATATCACTGATTTTGCTATTGTGCAACTCCAGGTGTCTCTGAAGACGCACCGCACCAAAGCCGGGCTGATTAAGGCTGTGACCAAAATTGAGCCCCTGTCCACTGGAACAATGACTGGTCTGGCCATCCAGTTTGCCCTGAATGTGGCGTTCAGTGAGGGCGAGGGCGCTCGTGTCAAATCTCCTGACATCACTAAGGTCACACTCACTTACATGCATTCTCACATGCAGTTCTTTTTGTCAAGATGTGAATCACCATACGTGACATATAATCTAGGAAAATAGCAAAGAGTGGAATAAACACTAAAAAAAAGATAACAGAACAAACATCTAAAAAAAGATTTTAAACAGATGAATAAAGGGGAAAAACAAACACACAGACTGAAAAGATTGCAAATATTATATTGAAAAAAACAAACATACTAAATACACAACACTCCAACTCCCACATCCCCCCATCACACATGGAATTCAACAATTATGATAATGATTTTAATCCAATTTTGCTTTTCTTGCTTCACAGGTAGCCATTATTGTGACAGATGGGCGTCCCCAGGACAATGTGAAGGATGTGGCTCAGCGTGCACGCGATGCTGGTATTGAGATTTTTGCCATTGGTGTGGGACGTGTGGACATGAGCACCCTGAAACAGATGGCCAGCGATCCTCTGGATGACCACGTGGACTATGTGGAGAGCTACAGCGTCATCGAGAAGCTCACCAAGAAGTTCCAGGAGGCCTTCTGTGGTAAGATGGGAGGAGGTAGAGTGGGTGAAGAATAAGGACACATGAAGGATTTATAGACCTTTGTCATTGCAGCCATTTTAGTAGGGTAAACACAGGTGTTACCAATGATACTAATTAAAGTTCTGTTCCATTCAGGTCAAACAGAGTCAGGGTGCTGTGGTTGAGCTGGTTGACTCACTGGGAAGCAACTAATAAGGGTGGGTTGCACCAACCAACATTCATTTTTAAATGGGATAAATGATGGTTTAACTTAAACTTATGTGGCAACTTTAAAGCCTATCTTCAAATGAATTTTAAACTCTGCTTAATTTTTACTCTAAACCTAGATTAAATTTACATATGTTGCACCAAAACTATAAATTCAAATTTAATTTTAAATTTACACTTCAGGAGGTTTAACTTTTAAATGGCTGCCTTTTTAGATGGATTGAGCGCAATAATTATCTGCTGAGCTGTCATGAGGAGGCTAACTAGGCTAACCAACTTCTTAGCTAGCAAACAATTTAACATTTTGCTAACTTTTTTTATAAGCAAGAAAATATCATTTTAAAACTTTTTAGCTAGCTGGCAAACAATGCATCATTTTGTTAACTTTTTATGGCAAAAAAATATAACTTTTTATATTTTTTTAGCTGGCTAGTAAACAATGTATGATTTTGTGAAGGAATACAGTGAGAAAGTGAACCGTTTCCCTCCTCTTTCATGTTTAATAGGTCCCGACAAGTCTCAGGTTAATTTATTTATTTACTTTTAATTGGGTAAGCAAGCATTTACATGTTGATTAAACTATTTAATTTCAGTTTACATCACTAAACTTGGATTTACTAAACAGATTAGTTTTTAATTGTGCAACAGAACTTTGCTTCATTATACATCTGGATTTACTCATTTACATAGTTTAACTAAACTCTGAATCATGACTAATTTTAAATTAAATTAATCTTCGTTGGTGCAGCTCATGGTGTTTTCAAATGGGGTGTTTACTGTGTTTACGAGAGCCCACTTGAAAGCCCCTCTCATGTCATGCTCATGACATCGTTAGCTCAGAGTTCACGGCGTTCTGTTCACTACTTCCCTTTTGTAACTACAAGTTCATGAGTAACATTTTAACGCAGCACCAGTCTAAATGGAGCAGAACCTTAATTAGTATCATTCGTTACACCTGTGTATACTCTGCTACTTCATATCAACATGGCTGCTGTGAAAAAGGTCTGTTGCTAAAGGTCAGAGGGACAGATACAGAGAACAGGGATGGGAATAGACAGTGATGGTTGAAAAGAATTACTGTCAGGGTGGGTCGTCATGTTTACCCACCGTCTTCATGCCTGCGGAGAGAGCTGTCTGCTGGCCCCCCTATACTGAGGGTAAGGTGTCAGGACTGTCATCTTTTCATTCCAATGTATTGTTCCCTCCCTTTTGTCATCTCCCTCCTTCAACAAGAATACAGTATGTTTATTCAAACTCATTAAATATTCCCAGCACAGGAGGGCATCAGGGCAGGAACAACCTTTTGGAAAAGAAATCCGCTCCTGTTCTTCAGTCAGCTCTCACATAAGTGAGAGGCGAGACTGATCTCCCTGTAATTACCGATCCATTAGTGACAATCATTAAACTTCTAATTAGTAATGCCCTTTGGCTCTCCCAATTTGCAGCGGTTTTGACTGCTGTCTGTCTGCCACTCAGTTTGCAGCAGCCAATCTCACTGCAGATATTTTCATCCAAGGGCAGAGCTGCATGAGCGCAGTGTTGGATTGTTATTGGACGAGCCTGTGCCTCACACTCAGAAACAGATTAAACTGATCTTGTTCATTTGAGGCTTCTCCAATCTTTTCCACCTGTTTGTTTTAAGGATCCACTGGATTCATGCACATTAATAGACACCTATTTAAAAACTGTTCAGATCAACTGCAGGTCACAGTGGATCATTAAAAAAATCAATGCTAGATTTTCAAACTGACATAGTTTCATTCTCTCCTCCTAACCCCAACCACCCACCCCACCCACAACATATATTCTACTGTGTGTACGTGTGTGTTCTGCATGCACATACATACAGTATCGGACCTGTGTGCCACTGGGGATCATGACTGTGAGCAGGTATGCATCAGCAGCCCCGGATCATACAAGTGTGCCTGCAAAGATGGCTTTACCCTCATGGACGATGGTCGCAGCTGCAGTGGTGAGTGTGTGTGTATGTATGAAGGTATATGTCCAAGTGCGGACACTGTGCTCCCAGAGTAACATGCCCTATTGTGTGTATGATGTCACCAGCTTGCAGCAACTCTGCGACAGATGTGGTTTTCCTGATCGATGGCTCTAAGAGCGTACGTCCTGAGAACTTTGAGCTGGTCAAGAAGTGGATTAACCAGATCGTTGACAAACTGGACGTTTCTGAGAGCAAGGCTCACGTTGGACTGGTGCAGTACTCCAGCTCAGTCAGACAGGTACGGGTCTGTGTTTGCCATTTAGTGTCATCTAATAGTCAGCTTCCTTTTTGTTAAAGATATTTTTATTGAAGCAAAATAGCCATTTTAACATAAGCAAATATACACGAAAAAGAAAGGAAAGAAAAAGAAAAGTACAGGTTGTGGGAGAAAATAATCACACACTCGTAGCCACAATGTAAAAAAAAAATTTTTTTACATGTTTCAACAATCACGGTCTTCTTCGGGGTATTGAAGGACAAAGCAGCTCAGCTGGTTATTCAATATATCAAAAAACATCTCCATGTAAATATCACACAGAACAGTCATAAAAGAGTATGACTTGAATACAATAAATATTACAACATTAAATAGACAATGTGGGAGCACAGGAGGACAAGTTTTCATACTAGTGTCCCTCTCTTGCATATCAATGGCATGTTTCAATCTCCCTCCTGCAGGAGTTCCCCCTGGGTCGTTTCAACAACAAGAAGGACCTGAAGGATGCTGTGAAGAGGATGGCCTACATGGAGAGGGGAACCATGACAGGCCAAGCTCTCCGCTATTTGACAGATAACAGCTTCAGCCCCGGTCAGGGCGCCCGGCCTGGAGTCACCAAGGTGGGCATCGTCTTCACCGATGGACGCAGCCAGGACTACATTGGAGACGCTGCCAAGAAGGCCAAGGAGCACGGTGAGAGGGCGAGGATTCTTAAAGGGATAGTTCAGCATATTTGAAGTGGGGTTGTATGAGGTACTTATCAATAGTCAGTGTATTAGCGACAGAAGATGGCGGTCAACACACCCCCATTTTGAAGAACCAGCGGGAGTACCAGCACAGAAGCCAAGCAATGTAATGCTGTGGACAGGTTCAGCAGCAAAATGTATTTTAGCCACTTAAAAAGATCAATATCAGCTTAAGTGTACACTGTATTTAGGATATTTTCACCAATTTAACTTGACATCAGACAGCCTTTTCTGACCAGAAACCGACATTAAATACCAGTTTGCAATTTTCCAGTTCGCAAAAACAGTTTCTGGTCCACTGCTACCTTGATCTGTTAGGTTGTTTGTGTCATTGTGTGACTTTGGTGAATCCAAAGAATTCTTTTAACACACCAAAGTCACAATATAACAGAAACAAACTAACCAATCACGGCAGTGGGAGACGAGCAACTTCCTCTGAGGTTAAATTTCTGATTTTGCTCAAGGAGTTTGGCTGCTGTGGAGAGGTGACAGCGGTTTCCTGTCAGAAAAGGCTGCCTGAAGACAAGGTAAAGCTGTGAAAATATTCTAAATATAGTGTACACTTAAACTGGGCCTTTTATAGGTGAGTAAAATACATTTTGCTGCTGACCCTGTCCAAAGCAGTACATTGCTTAGCTTCCTACACTGACGCTAATGCTGCTTCTCCGAACTGGGGGCAAGACGACTGGCATCTACTGTGGATAATACTCTGACTATAGGTAAGTGCCTCATAAGAACCACTCTTCAAATAATCCAAGCGATCCCTTCAATGCATGTAGATACATATTTAAGTATATACAGTGCAAACTTTTACTAGTTAATTGAAACCTGTATGTGTTTATGTCACAGGTTTCAAGATGTACGCTGTTGGAGTGGGCAACGCAGTGGAGGATGAGCTGAAGGAGATTGCCTCTGAGCCGACTGCAGAGCACTACTTCTACACCGCTGACTTCAGGGCTATGACCCAGATCGCCAAGAAGCTGCAGATTAACATCTGTCAAGGTCACACATTATGATTAAATACATTAAAAATACTTGCGTGATTACCAGTTTCTTCACTACAAACTGGTACAATAACACAGAACTTGAACTTGTGCTTTCTGTTCCCACAGAGGAGGACCCCTGCGAATGCGACTCCCTCGTAAAGTTCCAGAAGAAAGTAGAAGATGCCCTACAGGCACTAACAAAAAAATATATCCTTTACTTCAGGTGAAACAGTCTGAGAATATGATGTGGGAGGGAGGGTTTTAAAGGGATACTAGTAGTAAGAGGTATTTATCCATAGTCATTGCATTACCCACAGTAGATGGAGGTCGGCATGCCCCCAGTTTGGAGAAGCCGAGAGGGGTGAGGCACGGAAGCTAAGTAATGTACTGCTGTGGATGGACTCAGCAGCAAAAAGGTATTTTAGCCACTTTACAAAGGTCCACCTAAAAAAATCCTTATCAGGAGTTTGGTTGGTTAAACTCATGTTGATTTTGATGGGTTTTTTAATAGATGGACCTCTTTTTATGTGGATAAAATACCTTTTGTTGCTGAAGCGGTCCACGGCAGTGCTTTGCTCAGCTTAGCTTCCATGCTGATACTCCTCTCTGCTTCTCTAAACTGTGAATGTGCTTACTGTAACTACTGTAGGTAATACAGTACCTGACTATGGATTAGTACTTCATATAACTCCACATCAAATAATCTGAACTATCCCTTTAGTGTTGTGATCTTATAGTCTGTCTTGTTGTTTATCCTCATTGCTGCGGTCCTTGACAAAACCTTACTAGAGAGCATGTCGAAGAGAATCGCCTTGCTGGAGAACAAAATCGTCTGAGGACTCACATCCCACTCTTCCACATTCATCTGCACACACACTCACAAACACACACAAACACTTTTCACTTCCTGTGAAAATACTGAAGAGGAACCTGTATGTGTGTGTGAACCCTGACCTCCGCCTGTATTCTGAGCTCTTCAAAACCACCTCTGCCCCCTCCTCTGTTGGTCTTACCTCTTCCACCTTTGGGTCTCCTGGGACACGAAGCGCCGGTTGCCATGGGGACCACGCCTTTGTGTGTGTGCATGCGCTCCGAAGGTCATCCTCCATAGCCAGCCTGTGTGTTTGTTAATAAAAGTCTTCCCTCATAGGGAAACGGTACACTGAAGGGTTTTTCTTTGTTGCTGCCACAATGTTGAATTTCCTCAACCCCCCATAGTCTGTCTTGTCATGTTGAACGGAGCAGCACATCACCCTCACCTGTCTGTCTGATTATATCTGTCACCTTCCCCTCTCTATCCTCATATCTTTTTCCTCTTAACCCCACACAAAGGTATCTAATATTATATATGGTATATATTATATACAGTTAAATTAATATAAGATATATATGTCTGATAATAAGGGTACATCAGTGATGTTTTTTTTATTTTCCTAAATAAAGGTGATTCAGGAAGTACATAATATAAATTGTGAAACAATTGTATGCCAGATTCACAATACAGATGCAAATGCACACACAGGCACAAAGAATTTCTTATTTTTGCACAGTTTTAGTTATTAATCAAATATAAATAAGTATAAAATGTACACAGGATGTTCCTATGGTCTTTGACTCCAAACTGTGGGCTCCAAGGACCACAAGGACCTGACAGGTTCCCCCAGCAAAATGGTGAACAATTTTAATTTACTGTCAAAGATTTTCACACAGCAGTCCATTTATACTTTAGCCTAAATCTGCATGAAATGTTTGAAACATTGAATTTTCAAAGGCCAAATCAACATTTGATCCATATTCTAGTGTGGATTTATGGGGTTATTTGTCAAGAAAAAGGTTGATTCCTACATTACAGTGCAGAAAATAAATTGTAATCATTTATTTGACAGACACAAAATGAGGACAGAACAGGTTCCAGACATTGTCTTAGGCTGTGCTAAGTATGGCGGGTATCTCTCAACAGTGTTAAAATTTTATAGACTACATAGTAAATGATTACATATATAAATTAATGCGCAATAAATGAGTGCTTCAGTTATATAAATTATGTTTTTAAAGAAAGCTAATAATAACTACTGTAAGTATGCACAACCATGTTTATATTTTATTTTCCAATTTTGTTTTGGTTTTAACATAACATAGGAAATGCAGAGGCCGTAACATTTCACAAAAAAGCAAAATGGAATCAACTCAGCCACACATGGCAGAAGCCTTGGCCAAAAACCAACATTCTCGTATGCTAATAATAATGTTTCAAAAGTTAACGCTGGTTAAATGCTGAATAAATTAGAAAATATTTGGGAAAAACGAAGAATTAATGCATCTTGGTTTTCGGTTAATCATTGGGAAGTTTTCATGTACGTCACGATGACGTTGCATAGGATGTAAAAAGGCTTGTTAAGAAGGGAACTCCAGACCGTCGTAAATCTCGCGAGAGTCCTGATTTTAATTCAACCCATGATCTTTCCCTAACCTAACCCGAACCAAGTGTTTTTGTCCCTAAACCTTAACAACAGCGTTGTCATTATTAAACATAACTGCTTTGTACAACGCGCAGGACGAAGGAACTACGAAGAAATCACGCGAGAGTTTCGCAATGCATTGGTTCCCATCTCGACACGACCGAAAAACACACTAAGTCCGAACAACTGAACGACACCAGCGAGTAAAGTCTGTGAATTTTTCTTGATGCTTCATGAAAGCCGATGTTAAACTTGAATTAGATTGTGCTGTGGTCTGGGACTCGAGTCTAAACACAAACCACTGGCTCACGTTGTTTTTATTATCGAGCCATTGTGAAAGTACGCTGTTAAAAGAGTTTGCAGCATCTGCTAACAGCAGCTAGTCTAGCTTAGCCAGCTAACCGGCAGACTGTCATCTTCACGGTCAGGTAGCCTCCGAGTAGGAGAAAGCTTTGAAGGTGGCCGGTCGGTGTTAATGATTTGTAGAACAGATGATTGCGCAGTGAACGAAGACAGACAACGAACAGACACCTCACCTCAAGTATCAGCGTTTGCGTCAAGCTAACGTTAACGGTTAATACTTGAGCTAACCATAGCTAGGTTAGCAGTGACGTTAGGTGAGTCAACCCAAGTGCATCGATTCGGGACTAACACAAGAGATGGCCAGTAATCCCGTGCCAGGCCTTACCTGCCAGGCTAATGGAGAAAACATACCGGGACGAGTGTCAAGTTCTGGCCGCTCATGTCGCCACCAGTCCGAGTCAGAGCCCGATGTTGGCCCGACAGTGAAAAGCTTAGCCCGGTTGTGCAGTAGGGACGAGGACGAGCGGACAGCGGCTCTGGAGGAACTGAGCCAGGGGGTTCTGGTGTGTTTAGAACTGGACCGGCCCGGTTCGGCACGGCTGAGTAAAGAAACACTGCTGCATCTGCTTCGGCTGTCCATGTCGTGTCCACTGCAGGACGTACGGGAGAGAGCAACCGAGCTGCTGCGAACAGCACAGGTAATGTTGAAGTTGGGTTATGTACTGTAGTATAGCGTTTTCTGCTTTATAATGTCTGCGCACTTGCAGGAGCACGGAAACAAATGTGACTCCAATGGGGCATATTTTCAAACAAGATAACCTCAGGCAGAACTGAATGACAGACAGAGGACCATTGCTTTTGCTTCTTATTATGAAATTCCAAGATAACGTGAATGATTGATTAATAGTCATGATAACCCTGCAGCTGGTCAGCCACAGTTAGCTATCAACGGATTACCATTTTCTATCAGATTGCTAGATATTTCATCAGACATTGAACTGCAGGAGGTGATGCAAGACTGAGCTGCTCTGTGCACAAACAAGCAGGCCGGACACGCCCCCTCCCGGTGCCCTGAAAAACACGGTAGACACACCCCCAGCGCGAGCCTTTTCACAGCCCACTGTAGCTTCTAGAAATAAAGAGTCAGCCTGAGAGAGTGTGGAGCACATTCAGTTTATTTGTCTTCTGTGTTGGAAATAACAAGCTTTGACTTGCGGTGTCCTGCTGCTGTTCTGATCTTCTGATCATGTCGGTGAGTTTAACGCATGTTTAATGGTTTGGTTGCAGATTATATGGGCTGCAAGTTATGAAACGGGTCTCTCCAGTTACAGTACAGCTGCTGGAGTCAAAGCAGGTTTAGTCAAGTTCAAGGGGGTTGAAGGTGTCTGCAGATTTCCACAGTTATCTTCAAATAATCTTTAAATATATATATATATGTATAGATACATATAAAATTAATAGCATTTAAGCAGAAAGTTGATTCATTAACAATCTAACCTTTTAGATTAGGTGTTTGCTCGAAAACATTTTTAACTTTGATATAAAGGTAGGGCTGTATGATATAAAAAAGAATTTAACAAATAATCTGATTGTGTTATGACTCATGACAGGTGTGAATGATCATTTTTGCGTTATAATTTTCATTTTTACTGAGAAGAGTATTGAACTATTAAAATCATGATGATGTAACATTTGTTTGGCTCTTTAGGGTTGTAAGAAAATATCAGTACGCTTGAGTATCATGATATTGTGTTTTGTGATATTGTATCAGTTCTCAAAAACACTGTATTGTGATACATAAAAAGATCCTTAGCAGTGGTTCACTTTGTGTTGTGTTTGAACCTTGACTGCGAGATAGCAGTTGTTATCCATTTTCACTGTCATGATTGCATAAAAAAGTAAACTTTTTCAACTCAGTTTTTATGCATATAGTGGTTTGCTCTTTATACTCTGACAGTTTTCTTAAAATTAGATAAAGGAGTACCAAAATATAACCTTGCCTTCGGTATCACAGTATATCACAGTACATTGAATCGTAAACCCTGTATCGCGATCTGTACCATACTGCGAAATTCTGGCCAATACACAAGTCTTTATCTAACAAAAATGTTTTCTTACATGTGGAGAACAGGATTTGTAGGCCATGGCCTCTCTGCAGCTTAACAGTATTTCATCATAATGATGTTTCGTCACATGTTTTTTGCTTTATCGAATAATTTCAGCCTCTGTGATTTGGATATCACATCTAGCTATGTTGTGATTTTGATAATATTTTGATTAATTGTGCAGCCTATATGAAGTCATGCATTTTATGTAAAAAATTTTGACATTTCAATGTGAAGCTGAACAATTAGTTGATTCATTGATTTGTTGGTCAACAGAATAGAATCAACCATAATTATTGAAGCAAAAATGCCAAACACTCCCCAGTTCCCAGCCTCTCTGTTATGTGATAGTAAACTCCTTGGCTTTTGGAAATTGTGACGAACATTTTATCACTATTTTCTGGCATTTTATAGATCAAATGATTGATCAAGAACATAATCAGAATTATGGCAGATTTATCAGAAATTAAATGAATCATTATTTCACTATATATTGGCCTAATCTTTCTGTGTCTTCCCTCTTACCACCAGGAGCAAGGAGTTGAAGTCCCTCGGGCTCTGTCATCAGGTCCAAGTGCCTTTATTAATGCAAAACAGGTGTGTATGTCTTGTTTTTAAATGTACATTTATTCACTAATTTTGAAGGGGAACCAATATTGAAGAGATTTGTTTTCCAGAACACTGGTTTGGAGAACAAATTAAGTTTTTAAAATGTTATGATATTGTGAAAGGAATTGCAATGCTTTTTCCCCAGTAAGAACTCATTTAAGGCATTGGGCAGTGTATAACATTGATCACCAGTTTTGTTTTGTTTTTTGCCCAATAATTTATTGATGAAAAGTGTGGTTTCACAAGTTGATTTCAGTGTGACATACAGCTGGTCTCCATGTCTAAATCCCAAGATTTTATTGGGCTTATCTTCAAATCACTGTTCTTGTGAAGCTTTGTATAAATTTCCTAATTCAGTGCTAGTATTAAGCAGTGTCAGTAACTCTTCTGCTGCAATGCTGAGGTGCCTGTTGCTTCATGTCATCAAGAGATGCAACACCAGACGTGTGTTGCCAAACTGATGACTGAAAATGCTGATTTCATATGTGACTCATTCCAAGATTTCCACTGGAGAAAGTGGCAGGGTTGTATCAGCTCTTAAAGCCTGCTGATTTCCACCTATAACATTTTAAGTGAAACCTTTACAATGGGTCCTCGGGCATAGTAAAAATGTGATTTCAGTTTGATAGTAAAAACATAAAGTGAGGGGCGGACGTTTAGCTCAGTGGGTAGAGCGTCCGACCCATGTATTGAGGCTATAATCCTCTGCAGCGGCCGCAGGTTCGATTCCCGCCCTCGGCCCTTTGCTGCGTGTCATCCCCTCTCTCTCTGCCCCCTTTCCTGTCTACTCTTCAGCTGTCACTCTGAATAAAGGCACAAAAGGCCAAAAAAATAACTTTAAAAAAACAAAAACAAAAACATAAAGTGAGTTTAATTATGAGCAAATCTGTTGTCAATCTTGAACTTGTATTAATCATCCTCTCCCTCTTCAGATGTTGAATGAAGGGCCTGACCAGGACATCCTTATTGAGTCTTTTCTTTCATTGGGTCGCGTGGACCACAGCACCATGGTGATGGCTTTGCACCCCGCTTACCTCAGCTGCTTCCTGAGGACCCAGCATGCTTTGTTGGAGTTGGATGGCCCATTGCCACGACACTGGAGACATTACATTGCTATTATGGTAAGAAAGCCATAATATGATTAAGTTTTGACACCTATCAGAACTTTCAAATCAGTAAGAGTCATGTCAGCAACAGGCTCATAACACATGAAAGTGAAACATTGACTATATCTTAAACAAGGACAATAAATGTAATGTTCAAATGAAGATCTGGCGATTTTGCAATCAAGTGAAGATAAAATTGGGTCAGCAGTTTCCAAAAGACGTCTATTGAGCATCAGCAAGGACCATGACTCATGTGTCTGTTGTCTTTGAGATCAACTTAAGTAGTTTACATTGATGACTTACTCAAGTTTCTTTGTTGGTCCTTTACAACCAATATACAACACAAAAGTCAACTATAGCACAATTTAATAGATGGTAAGGAAACAAATTTGCAGGAGTCGTACAATTTAAAATTAGTTCAGTTTCAACTTTATTAGTCCCTGAGGGGCAATTGGTTTTGCAGCATTAGGAGCAACATAAATAAAACATTTATGAAATAACAATACTAATAGCACTGCATCAGTGGACAGCATAATCATCAGAAGAGCAGTAACAACTAAAACAATAACTAATCTGTCAGTCCTCTACTTAAAATATAACGAAGTATATAGTCCTGAATACTCATGACAAAGAGAATATCCAACAAAGATGAGGTTGTAGTCCTTTTATCACTAACTATAGACGGTTAGCTTGTAAAGAATTGTTTTGTTGACTAAAAGCTGGGTTAGTCAACAAAACAAAATAATATGCGGTCCCTGAAGTGCTGCAGGTACTGCATATTGCTACTATGCTTGGTGTATTGGTCTGCAAAGTTATTGCTTGTCTGTTTAATATTTCTTTTTCTTCAAACAGTTCTCTTCCACATTATGACAGATGTAAAAATAACATGTTAAATAGTATTCAAATGATTCTTTAAAAGTGAGCCATTTTATCTGCTGTGTAAACTTTAGGTCTGTGTGTGTACAAACAAACGTTATTGAGCTGTGTGAATACAAATAAATCAAGTCAATGCTGGTGCACATTAAAATTGTCCTTTAATGGTTATATTTTCCATCATGCTCAATGCTGAAAGCAGTGCCTCTGCAGGTTAAATATTATTGTCAAAACTTATTACTTTCTGATCTAATTCTTAAGCCAACAAGTGAAGTGTTTAAATGATAGGGACCTTGTGACTGTCTTGTGTTTATTTACCTCTTTTTCAATTGTTTTTGTGTCAAATGAGGCAGCAATAATGACAGCTATAACCACTCGAAAGCCTGTAATTGCTTTGTGAAAGGCTACAGGTACAGTCTCTCCTTTTAAAGTTTATGCTAGATATTGCATGACTAATAAACGTAACATTCAAAATAGTGGCAGACCTGCAGCTATTAATTTCTCTTTTTGTGACCGAGTCAAGGGTGCTAAAGTGTTTTTATGATTCTTTCTTTATATACACACATCGAATAATTTTGGCTTTATGGCGACCATTATTCCTGCCTCCACTAGTAGTTGGACAAAACCATTATTGCAGTTAAACAGTTATATTCATATTGCTGTAGTGTTGATACCACTGCTGCCCCCAGCTTTTACAGTCCCCATCAGTTCAGCTGTAGAGAACAATAAACTAATCCATTCAGACTGGCTTGCTGGCTGAAGTGGCCCTCTGAGCGAAGTGATATCACTACACTTCAGCTTTTTTTTTTTTTTTTACTTTTCCAGCAGAACCTTTCACAATGCAGTAACTGCATGGACACAGCTGCAGCTAATAAAATTAATGGAGTTAAGTTTTATTTAAGTGAGCCAATTACACTGACAGTAACGACTTGGGTTAGCGTTTGATCCCTCCAATCAAACTTCTTGTTAATTTTAATAGCTGCAGCTGTGAAAAGGGTCACTTGACAAACAAATGCACCTGTTGTTACAGCTGGATATGGTACATATTTTATACAGCCTATTCTTTATTTATAAGACATTTTACACTATAACCTGCATAACTTCAATCAAATTTGATGTTCCACCTTTTAATTGTCACAGGTGATAACCCTATCAGTGTTTTAAGTGTCCAATAGATGAATGGCTGGAGTCCAGTTCTTTGAATACTGACTAGTACTTACTTAACAAAGGACGGATCTGAGACATACCCTGGTATATCAAAGGATTTCCAACTTGTGCTATAAAGACCTAGAGAAGTTATAATGACTCAGTTAATAAAGGAAATTCTAAAAATTATTCCTAAAGAGCTGCTACAGGAAAGTCATGTCTTTCTTGTCAAATATGCTGGTAGACCCAATTTTCTTCTGAAACAATTGTATGAATTCTCTATTTCTGTGGATATTCTAATCTACAGTTGTAGGTACATTTAAGGATACTACAGTGATTAAAGTTGATTATTGCACACAATATTGCAGATTTTGAAAGCAATACAAGAGCCAGGAAATAAAGTATTCTTAGGTTGAAGGAACCTAAAAATCAGGAATATGCTTTACTAAAGAGAAAGAGGGCAGATCCAAAATGGACTTGGCAGGTCATTTTCTTCTTGATGGTCATCCAGCTACCGTATCATTGCGATCCACTAACAGGTCTGCCAAAGACTGATCCTCATAAACATTTAATGACTCCCATCGCTCATATATACATCACATTATAGCTGCCCTTTCACTTCACAAATGGCATTCATTAGACTCAAAAATACTCCTGGTGGAGAAGGTCAGTTGTGTTGCTTTAACCTCTGAGCCCTTAATATTTATGAGCACAGACAGTTCTTATACATAATGCACTTATTAGACACAGACCAGTGATTGAGCTTTGTTTTTAATGATAATGCCATATCTGTTTCCTCGCGTTAACTCTTCATGATGTTTCACAGGCTGCAGCTCGACACCACTGCTCATACCTGGTCCAGCAGCACAGCGCAGGCTTCCTGGAGGCTGGAGGGGAGGAGAGCTGGCTAAGCGGCCTCGAACACGCTCCCACCAAACTCCGCAGCTTGCAAACACTCAACAGGCTGCTGGCACACAGACCCTGGCTCATCACACAGCAGCACATCCAGGTCAGACACGACACCCACTCACTCCCTGTCTCATCACTCTCCTGCTCTCTCTTTTGCTTTCAGCCTTGCATCATACGATAGTAATATGATTTAATACGCTGGGTTTCTGACTTAAGATGTGTTTGAAATTGCTCCCTCATTGACTCACTCACTACTCCCTGTATAATAGATACCCAATAGTTTAATCTTTAGTGAGCAGTGAATTAATACTTCTGATACTTCTGAATCATTGTTTTGCATCATCAGCTGTAGTTTTGCCTGTGAAAAATGTGATGCAATTTTGCATGATTCAATTGCACCACAGGACTATATTTTTAGCACAAAGTAGTTTACATTTAGTGTCAATTGTAGGAATCAGGGCTCCAAACTATGACTAAATTAGTTGCAAATTTTATGTTTGCATTTGTGCGAGTGGCCCAGTCTGGAAGAAATATAACCCTATGGGGCTGGAGAGCCCCTGCAGTTCTAGATGCAGCATTTCCAGACCAGCAGTTTTAAACGTACATAGATGTGAGTTCAAACAACAGCAGAGTGACGATTAGAATTAACCCCATCTTTCAAGTCAACTAACTGAACAATCCTGATAATGTATAATCAATCTTTTTAATACATAAAACTACTGTACATTTTGTTTTATGTTTGCAGTGTCTCTGGCCTGCATTCAGTCAGTTAAATGTCATTTAACAAAGATGCAGAAATATTCTTAATTTAGGTATGAATAATACATAAAGGGCATAGATTGAAGTCATATATAAATACCATGCGCTACCCAAAAAAGGTCTGAATAAATTGTGTCCTTGTGTGACCAGCTGAGGCCAACTGAGGTCTAGAGGCCTGGGAATGTTTGAGGGCACTATATAGTGGATACATGTACGTGCTCAGATTGCAGGCATCCAAATAAAATGGCAGACAGTAAGTAAGAAAACAGTGCTTATTTTGAACAGTATTAGCTATAGTTTATTATAGAAACTGACTGTTGTCATGCAAATAAAGTTTTTTTGTAATTTCAAATGGAAACGGTTAAAAAAAAGTGTGTATTTTAAAGTTCAGTCTGTATCATACTCACTCATATGCAGTGCCAGTAGCCCACACAGACATGCACAGCCCAATGCTAACTTTGGCATGCTAAAATAGTCACTATGACACTGGTGGTGTTTAATAGATGTAATAGCTGCCAATTTACCTTTAACATCAAGTACAGCTGAGGCTGATGGAATGTTGTTAGCTTTGCAGGTATCTGGACATAAATCAAACTATTGGGCAAATTTTGACCTGATGATGGTGCTAGGTGAGAAGTTAAGGATCACCAAAATCATTACAATACACCCTGAGTGGAGCATAAATGTCTGCACAAAATTTCAAAAGTGGTGGCCCCAACCAACTGTCAGAGCCGTCCAACAAACTTAATGAAACAAACAATGAAACTTAATGAACATCCACTCCTCTGCCCTGCAGGAGCTGGTGTGTCCAGGAGCGGATCCTCGCTGGTCACTGGCTGAACTTATACACGCTGTAGTCCTGATGGCGCAGGCTCACTCTCTCTGCTCATTTGTGTGGGGCTGCGGCTTAAGCCCTGAACCCGACCACATTGGAGGTTATACCTTCCGACCGGCATCACCCAGTCACCTTCCTCGTAGCCCTCATAGTCCTGCTCATGAGGACGGCAGGCAAGAGGTGAGTCAAAAAGTAGTTATTCACTGCAGGTCTGATAGACATAAATTTAACTATGTCAACAGGACAAGGACAGAGAAAAATGGTTCATTCCAGCTGTCTTTTTTTCCCCTTGTCACACCGGTTTAGTAACAGTAGAAGTCACGGCGTGCTTCACATGGTTGATTTAGTGTGAAAAACAAAAGAACACCTCAAGCCTTTTTATTATTTTCTCTTCTCCAGTTGGTCGACGGAGCGATGGAGGTGGAGGTGTTGATGAAGAGGATGGTGGAGCTGCAGCAGCAGGAAGAGGAGTGCACACAGGAAGAGATGGTTACTCGCTTCGAGAGGGAAAGGAGCGAGAGCATACCAACAGGTACAAAAATGCCGGTTTATCCTCTGCATCACTCTGTCAGTCAGTTGGTTGTTTATTCACCACTTCCTCTTTTTTGTTTGTCAGCGGTGGTGCGGGGAGCACCGCCTGACATGTTGCTGCGGCTCGTGGAGGATCCAGAGTTCAGATATGAGGACTTTGCCCCCAGAGGAGAGCAAGCACCGCCCACCATGAGAGCTCAGGTAGTTTGGAGCGTATCTGTGTGTTCAAGTTCATGTTGATTATATTTTCATGATGCACATTCCCAAGTTATTTCTTCACAATTTTTTTTACGGTGTTCCTGTTGATTGTTTGTGACCTGTGTTTGTTGATGTTGGTGCCTGATGTGTGCAGGACTATTCATGGGAGGACCACGGCTTCTCTCTGGTCAACAGACTACTGCCAGACATGGGCCAGCTCCTAGATGAAAAATTCCAGGTACTCTCCCCTTTAACCTGGTAGAAGTACACTAATAAAAACCCATGAGCTGATTACAAACTTTGCAAGACTGAAGTGTGGATAACATGACAGGTGTATCTCTGCTCTGGGGAGTTTTATGTGAATGATACACAATGTTAACTGGCTGAAACTCTGATCTGGGGGAGATAATGTTGCCCTGCATGCTTGTTTACACACTTAAAGTGAATTTATTTTATGTGAGGAAAATATGTGGTTAGTGATACAGTACATAATGTAGAACAGTAGTTTCTAACCTGGGCATTGCGAGGTAATTAACTGGGTAGGGAATTGAAAATTAAAAATTGTGCTCTTGAAAATGTTTATTTTTCAGACTTTTTGTCAGTTGGTGGATAAATTAAAACACTGGACCATTTTATATCTTCAGGCTACTAAGGCTTACTTAAATTAAATAACAACAATAATGATAATAATTATAGCACTTTTCAAAATACAGTGACAAAATGCTTTACAGAACAAGATGAAATCGTGCGCACAGTTAAGACAAAAAATATAAATAGCAATATAAAACAGAAAGTAATAAAAACAAAACAAGAAATTTATTATTAAAAGGAAGTTTTGAAGAGAGATCTAAAGAAGGCACTGAGTTTGTTAATCTGAGTTCCTCAGGTAGGAAGCTGCTGACCTCTGACAGAAAACACCCATTTTCTTTTAGCTACAAGGGGGGCAGAGGAGCACAGGCTGCATCTAGGCCCATAGGGCATGAGTAAATCTGTGATATAAGTAGGTGCAAGGCCATGTTGGGCTTTAAAACTAACTAGTAAAAAATTGAAATCAATTCTATATCTAACAGTTGACCAGAGCGTCGTTGCAAGAATGGGTGACATGGCCTTATGTTTTATGTATTCACACCAAAAGTGAATATTTGCCTTGCCTTACCTGTGGGAGTTTGACCACCGGTTCATTTTAGGAACATTTGTAGTTATTCTCGTTACTCGCACAAGTCTGTTTATTCACCCAAAACAGCCAGCCATAAGCTAATGAGCAACTAGCAGCCAGTAAGCACAGGCAGGCAGTGGCTGTGCATGTGTGTCTGTGTGTCTGTGTCAGTCTCTGACACCACTCATTAGAGAAGCTGATTCTTTTTGTATTGTCCTTCCTGTATTCCCCCTCCTGCCCGTGTGTTCAGGAAGTTTCATTAAAGTGCATTTCTCCTCCAGTCAGCAGTCAACATGAACAGAGAGACTAATTAGCTTTCAGTAAACAGTCGAGCGAGGTCGGGTCCTCTGTGGGTCGCTCCTGCAGACAGGTTGAGGAGCAACAGTGAAGATAAATCCATTGTTTAATCCCCAAAGTTTGAAACATAAACTCTGAACACTTCTGCGAGTGAACAAGTCTGCATCAGAACAAAATCAGTGTGACTGGTGTTTCTTCCTCCAGAAGCTCTGCTCCTGGCTCTCTTCTCCAGAACTCAGCAGTTGTCTGTTGGCTGTGTGCTTCAGGGCCACCAGCAAAAGTCCTGCAGTACACGTGCTTGGCAATGCGAATGACGCAACACGAACATGCGAAATTTTGCCTTATTGCACTAACTCTGTATGTAATCTACTTGTGCGAAAAATTTTGTTCGCTTTCTATGTGAAACCGATAGAAGTCTAGCAGTCTGTTTTAAACGTGCTGGAGAAAGGAGATGGCCTTATGGCTGAGCCTGGAATACAGGGAATCACAATAATCCAGACATAATGAGATGAAAGCATGGATAACCTTTTCAAGGTTTGCTTGAGCTAAAAAAAAAAAAAACGAACCTTTTGCAATGTTCCTGTTGGACAAAGCATGATTGTACTACCTTGGTGATTTGTGTGTGACTGCAGAATACTGTATGCATTAGTTTATTTGTAGAGAATAGATTGATTGAGCATGCTATCAATAAAATAAAATGGTGTCTTTGCAGGTTGTGAGCAACTTGACTTACCACAGGATGGCCATGCACGAAGGTGTGGACACTCACACTCTGAGGAAAGCTCTGTGGAACTACATCCACTGTCTTTACGGCATACGGTCAGTGTCACATGCTGTTAGAAATCATCATCAAGTTTGAAATCTTTTTTTTTTCTCTGCTGTGTCACTAACTTTTAAAAATCACTGTACCTGTGCAGCTATGATGATTATGACTACGGCAGCGTGAACGTGCTGTTGGAGCGCTCTTTGAAGGTGTTTGTTAAAACCATGGCCTGTCACCCTGAGCAGACCACGGCACGCATTTACCACGCCTTCTGGAGGCACTTCAGGCACTCTGAAAAGGTACGAGCGAGTTCAAACAGCACCTGACCCGGCCTCTTCAGCCACAATAAATGAACCATTTGACATTTGAACATGTCATCTCTCTTTGGGACCCTCTCAACAAAGAATGAATCCTTTGACATTTCAGCGTGTCATCTCGTTATCCTTCCTTTGTTAAATGTCATTAGAGGAAAGAAGCATCGCAGACAGATTTTGAAAGTGTGTCACCTAGAAACCTGAAAATAATGACATCTTTCTTCTTTTTTTTATTTTGCAGGTTCATGCAAACCTGATAGTGATGGAAGCCCGGCTACAAGCAGCTCTTCTTTACACCTTACGAGCCATCACACATTACATGAGATGACACACTCACTCACACATTTTTGCAGATGCTGAGCCAGCTGTGGCATACCACAGCCCAATGCATAACACAACATGATAGACAGTCTTGCACGCGCACACACGCACGCACACACACACTACAGTGAATGTTTGTACATGCATATCTTATGTTTCAGTGTTATTCTTTTGATGCTGCTTTGCAACTGGGACAGATAGTTTAGATAGATATATGATGCTATTTAAAATGTTACTTATTTTGCACTGAAATCGATCAGGTTTTTTTTTCCCCCACTTGAGCTTCAAGTGTTGTTCTGAATATCTTGCACATGTTTCTGTCACACTGACACACATATCTACAGGCAGGCAAATCAGGTCTGGTAGAACGAAATCATTATTATCATCATTCAAGTGTTTCCTTTGCAGAATTTTGCTGTTTATTTCACACATCTGTTCAAGCCAATATCAGACAGCTGCTGTTCACCACATCATGACTACTTGTGCCTCAGTCCTCTGTGTCTGCAGCACACAGAGGCTGAGATCAAAAATACAAAATAACTTGTATTTTTATATACAATAAAAAGTTACTTTGTTATCAAAATTAAATCAGTGTCTTGTGTGTTAGTCTGAATGTATCATGCCAAGGACCCCCACAATAGATACACGGACCACAGACACCTAATTTTAGAAGAACAATTTGAGAAATACTTTGAACTGTAACTCCATGTTGATGTGTCAAAGCATACTAAACAAAAAAACAAACAGGTTTGCAGCTGAACATTTTTAAAAATGGTGGCTGAAATAAAATGCTGTGAGTACTTGACCAATCAGAAACGTTCAGAGCCGCAAGAACCACCTGTTCTGGTACTTAAGGAAAATACTACCTTCCCGCCCCAAGCAGGTACTTTTTGGAGGGTAAAGTAATGTCACCAAAGCTTAATTCAGACCCTCTAAAGGTTCCTACTTCCTTGGTGGATATGCAGCAAAGTTACTGAGATCACAAAATTAACATACAGAAAATGATGGAAAACATTAGTTTGCTATTTTGTTCCTTGCTTCATCTTCCAAAAAACAAACAAACAAACAAAACAAAAAACCCTGATAGAATGTACATTATTTGAATCCTCCTTTTGCTGAGCACCCCAACAACCCACTTAAGGACCACTACTGGTCCCCAGTTGGACCCCAATTTGAAAACCCTTAGATATTGTATTTAAGGCATTGCTGGATTTACTCAACACCAAATGAAACCTTGGGATTGACTTAAGCATTTTGTATTCTGTCTTTTGTAAGAGACTGTACATATTTTGAGACTTAAATTATTTTATATGCAGATAATCCAAGAAACTCGACAGTTTAATACAAACCCAGACTGTTTTCCTGCAGGAGTTGCATTGACCAGCCACTAGATGGAGACAAAGACCTGAAGAAAGTTAAAACGTCAGCACAGTCGGTTGTCTTTACCAAGTCACCTCACTCTTCAAGGTGAACCGTAACTGCGTGACAACACATTTGTTCTCTTTGTTGAGTTACGGCTGAATGTTCGCGACGTGCTGATGATCCATTTATGACGAAACACGTCCTCAAAATTATAACCGCAGAACAAAGTGATATGTCATCAGTGAGCAACATCGTTTTTGCCTCATTTCTCTGCACTTGTAATACGCGGATATCACACATCTCATTCAGTCTTCCTGTAGTTCACACCAGACACTGAAACTGTCACATCTTGCAGTTGCACTGCGAGTTAATATAAGGCAACATCTCCCTGGACGAGCTAAGCGTTTATATATCTGACAGGGCAAGAATTATCCATTCATAGTCTGAAAAGGCTGGTTATCTGAATTTCTAAACGATATTTATAATTACTCATATTTTAGTTCTATTAAATATAGTAGGTCATTTTTCAACTGCACTTGCGCGCTCCTCTGGGGTGGACCTCTGTGCGCGGCCACTTCTTCTCACTTGAGCACAGCGCAGTACCGGACACCCTGACGCTCACCTCGTCTCTGTGCGCCTGACTCCAGGATTCACCGGAATAACCACGGGATTTTGCGTCAGGTATGTTCCCTCTGTTTATCATACAATGTAGGAAAGTGTAACATACATTTATCATATTATGACGAGAGAACGAGTGGTTTGTTGTCTTTGAGGAACTGTCTCCGCTTTATCACAAACCAAGGGAATCCCACCTCAAAGATGACTCATTTGGAGAGGTAGTTTCTTATTACATGTCATTCTTTCTCTGTTTTGTGCGGTGTGGGGAGGAAGTCGTCTGTTCCAGAGACCGAGAAAAACTGTAAACTTAACCTAGTTAGGTAGATGGACAATTGAGAGTACCAGCTAGATGAGTAGTTTCAGGACCCAATAACCCCAGGGTCCTCTGCACCCTTAAAAAAAGTCAGAACTCTGTTGATCATTTTCAGCGTTTCTGGAAGTTGGGTAACTTTGGAGTGCTTGCTGTTAGATAAAAGGAAGTTTGGGCAGTTGCCCGTGATAAGTTAATGATGGTGTGGCCATCACTACTTCCACTCTTCGTACTGGACGGATACCACAGAGGATGATATTTAGAAATCAAACAGCCCACATTGCATTATTGAAAGAGCGGAATTTACCAGACAATTTAGTAACAATTCCTTTAAAGTGAGATCTCTAGCTATCAAAAACCTGTTGTTGTAGGCAAAGATGAACAGCTATAAGGTTGTAGTGATAGAATATTTATGGTGAAATCAAAAAGGATCAAAGAATAACTTAGAGGACGTGGATTTGTGGCAAATATTGACAGCATCATCTGCAATCAACTGGAGGTTTTTGTCTGTAAGTTTACTGCACATTTATCAGATTTCATCACTATAACAAATCAAACAGGAATTTAGTGGAATCAGATAATATTTTCTCATTAACTGAACATAAATACACAAGTTTTATTGAGTGAAGTAAGTTAAACTTAACAGTTCTTGTATTTATTTTCAGAACACTTCAGAACTTATAAACATGAGTTCTTCTAAGTCTTTTGACTTGAAATGATGAGTCTAATGAATGTACTGCACAGGGTTCAATCAAATCGTTAAATTAAGTATCTAAAGAAACACGATCAGCATATCAGCAGACTTCCCATCATACATTGAAAGTTAAAACTGTCCTTGGACTTTCCTTTTTTATTGTTCAGAGAAAACAAAATATGATGAAAAGTTGCTTTTTAAACTGAGAAAATGTAGAAGAAATTCCAAATTGTAATATTTGTAAGTGTGATTAAAGTGTTGTTGGTTCAACGTAATATCTTAATAACTGAATTATTAGAGTTTACTTGACTAAAAAAGTTGATTTGGTTTGAATCATTACAAAATTACCTCAACTTGACTTTTCAAATTCATTCAACTTATGAAAAGTTAGTGTTCAAGGTGCCGTTTAAGTTAAAACTTTGAGAAGACATTCAGGCTTAAGGCCTTCTGTCTATCACAAACTGTTACATTTGCTCTTGTAGCAGCATATCCTTTTGGTAAATGTGACTTTGATTTATTTGGCAACACGCCTGCAGGAAACCACCTTGAGGAAAAGGCAGGGCTTCTTGATGTTTCCTTAACATGTCCATCCATCTGAGGTGTTTCTGTGGCTTTAACGTGGCGGTCAGATTTAGTGTAGGTGTTTATTCCTTCATCGTGACTGGCTGCAGTGGAGGTTACATAATCATACACCTCCACCTTCCTTTAAATCACCAACATTCAGCTTTGTTTCGCTGCTGATTTCAAGGGAAGGGGGCTTCTTGTGTGTCTGTGTGAAGGAGGTGTCATGGAATTCTGGGGGAAAAAACGCGATTAGGCCCGTCCAAGGCTGGACTTCATCACTTCCTGTTTCTTTACGAGGTCAGTTCCTGTCTTTAGCCTCGGGGCTAGGCAGGAAGGAAGGGGGCGTGGAGAGGTTTCTTAGTGGTGGTGGTGGGGGTGGGGGGGGTTAGAAATGGACGTTCCCACCAAGCAGCTGAGGCCTATGACAGTTAAGTGCTTGTCCCTCATCTTGATCTTGGACCCTCAGATTCCCCAGGGTGGAGGGTGTTCTTTCAATTAGTTGTTGTCTTTAGAGTTGTTGTCCCCATATCAACAGCCCTGATTGTCAGACCGATTTTTTTCCCCTCCTACCTGTAGTGCTATTTATATATCTATATAGTTTTGGTGTGAGATACAAAGTTTTGGAGGAATCAGACGTAGAAATGTCTATCATCTATATAATGGAACTAGATAGCACTAAGCTTGTGGTGCTCAAAGCATAAAAAATACATCTGAAAAATTCAGCAGCAATGTATCTTTACAGAAATTGCCCTGGTTGCCTTGCCCTGGTTACTAGACTTTGTTGTGAGCAGTTTCATGTCAGAACGACTTTCTTTTGACCGAAGAGTGGATGCACGCAGGATTCAATGTTAATGTTTTTTTTACTTGCGTGGTTGGGCAAGTGGATCAGACATGTACTTGCCTGAAGTAAATTTTTACTTGCCCCTGTCTTATTTGTGTTTCGTTCATTATTCATTTTATTTCATTGCCTGTAACCAGTTATCCTTGAAGGGTCGTCGGGGGCCTACCCCAGACACTGGGCGAGAGGCGGGGTATACCATGGACAAGTCGCCAGTTCATCTCAGGGCTGACAACCATTCCTGTGCCCATTCACACCTACGAGCAACTTAGGGTCACCAATTTACCTGTTAACTTACAGTGTCTTTGGATTGTGGGAGGAAGCCAGAGTACCTAGAGAGAACCTGCAAACACAGACAGACCCTGCCACAACTACAGACTCCCCCAGCCCCTCTGCCAGCTGTGGTACTGCTGTGAGGTGACAGTGTTAACCACTGCACACCCTTATCTTATTACCAACAAACACTAAAGTTAACTGTCATAGTTAATCCTGGGCTACAATGTCTCATAAAATGTGATAAAATAGTGAAAAAATAGTGTTTAAAAATAAATAAATAATTTACTAGCAGTTATCAAATAACAATAAAGGTTAAAATTAGCTGTCATATTTAATCCAGCTCTAGATCTCATCTCATGTCTCATAAAATGTGATTAAAATAGTGAGAAGTGTCCATCTCAGTTTTTCAGAGTTAAAGCTGATGTGTTTAAATGTCTTGTTTTGTCAGTCCAAATACCAATGATATTCAGTATTAATATAATAATAAACATCTCCATATTTGAGAGGCCGAAAACATCATTTTCTGCCATTTTTCATGAAAAATTACTTGAGTGATGAAAATCCTCTTTATTTTTTGAGTTGTTAGATTTGCTTGTTAAATAGTTGGCAGGTGTAGTTTGATAGAAAGAGCCAAGTGCCATTTAGTCCCGTTACATTATATTACATCATGATATCTTGAAATGAATGAATAAATAGCACGACAGGCCAGAGGAAAAAAGATTTTTGATTTTGGGGTGAACTGTCCCTTTAAAAAACTGGATTAGACATATAAATGGTCATGTATGCCTCCCAACAAGCCACTTCAGTCCCTCTGTATCTGGAGGATGTGATGACTTCATGTGGAAACAGGACGTCCCAATGACTGAGACACCTTACTTTTCCACTGCCCCCACCCCCAGCTTCTCTCCCGCTCCTTTCTGAGTGTGTGTGTGTGTGTGTGTGTGTGTGTGTGTGTGTGCTATGAGTGTGTGAGGGTTCGGTGACAGCCTGCTTCCCATTGTCCTATCATTCCTGCTCCACTCACACTCTGCATCCTGTGGGGCTTCCTGCTAATGAGGGAGAGAGTCAGAGAGAAAGAAAGGTAAGAACAAAGATGGAGAAACACAAAGAAGAAAATATAAACTAAGGAGAGAACTGGTGTAAAAGTATGGAAAGTCAACGCATCTGTACAATCCTGTGTGTGTGTGTTTGTGTGTGCGTGTTAACCCGTGTTCCCGCAGTGAATTCCCTGCTGGGAGCAGCTTATCGGCAGTCCACTGTGCAGGAAAGGGTGTGTCATTTGGATTTGGATGTTTGTGAGTGTGACGATGGTGGGTGATGTTATTGTGATTTTACAAGAGGGCACTGAATGCATGCTAATGCTTTGTAGGTCAGAATTCATTTGCTTCCTTATATTGTGAGTGTATATCTGTATACTGCACTTTACTGTTCTGCAGTGGAAAGTACAATTTTAAGTTACTTATAATTTACTGCTTGAATAGGTATATCCACTTTATGCTACTTTATTCTTCTACTCCACTACATTTGAGAGAGATGCACAGGGTAGAAGTTAGACCTCAGGACTTTGCACCAGAAAGCCCTTTCTGGCAAAATCTTACTGTCAGAAAACCCAGAAAGGCTTTAGGAAGTCACATGACACAGTGAAGAGCGACACATAGGGTTAGGTTGTAGTGGATGAATAGGTTAAGTACAGGGCTTCTACCCATGAGACTGAAGTTTGACTCCCATGTAAAACTTTTTGTTGACATATTATTTTTAGACTTGGACCTTTAGACTTATCATCTTCAGTTTATATATTTTTAGTTTTCTGTTGCAGTTGCAGTTATATATTTGGTTATGTTTAGGCAACAAAAGTGCTTGGTTAATTTGAGGAAAAGATCACGGTTTAGATTAAAAGACTGTTGTGTTTGAAAAGCTTTTTTGGCAGAAAGCCCCGAGGGCTAACTTCTTCTATGTGCATGTGGGGGGGATTTGGTTTATGTGCCCTGGTTTTAACTTAAAAACATAATACGATGCAGCTGAATTAAAATTTATTTGTGCATAATGATGTTAAAATTTCAGCAGTGACAACTCCCTGTGGAGACAGTTTCACCATTATTCTGAAAAATACACCGATCTGATGAGGACTGTTTTGTGGTATTTCTAGTCAAGATAGTGAATTACATAATCATTTATTGGGGTGGAGATGGGTATTTCAAAACCTGGGCAAAAAAAACATTTGCATGTCTCCATATCACCATTAAGAGAGTAGTTAAGAAAATATTTTGTAATTTGGATGAAACAACCTTGAAAAACTGTCAAAAACACAAGTGTCGATTCTTAAAAGCTAATAAATATGAAGTATTAGTGTGTGCTATGAAAGAGCCTGTTACAGACAGACTGATCATGAACCAGTAACCACACTTCTCTTCACCAGAGGAAGCTGCTTCTGTTTCACAAAGTATTCTAATTATTCTTCTATGTGTTTGCCAGCTGCTATAAAAAAAAAACTGCTGTCACCATCAGCAACCAGTCAGTGAAGTGAAGTTTAGTTCTCAAACAGCTAAAAGAGGAAATACTGATCTATCTTTGAAATGAGTTTGAGTGAAAACGTGTTTGTTTTTCATGCAAGCTTTAATGAGAGTTGCGTCATGGAGAAATAATGACACTGACATTGTGTCGTCAGACCAAGTGCAGGTTTTGTAACTGGCAGCAGAAGGATAGATATGTTTTAAACTAGGTGAAAGGCAGCGTGTGTACCAGACTGAAGAGGCTTTTTACTGCAACACTGTAATCAATCTGTTTATTTACTTTTTTAATGTATGCAAGCTGTGTTTGTTGCATTCTGCATCTAATTTTCGGTACTTGGTTTCAAGAGGAAAAGAGGAACTCAGACGGTTCTTAAATTACTCTGTTGTGACCAGTTCTTATGCAGACTTTTGTAACTCACACACACACACACACACACACACACCTAAAAAGCAGCAACTAGTGAGCTGCATGCCAATTCAAATGTGCAACCATCACGAAGTACCACCCATCACAACCAGACACCCACACACTTACGCTAGTGTCTTTAATGTTTGTGGTTTATTGAAAGAGAGTTTGTTATCTCAATTCACAGACAAAGGTGAAGAAATACACACATACATGTTGTGTTTAATTCTGCACTGTGACAGGTTTAATGAGAAGTATGTTGCTGCACAGTTGCATATATTAGCTCTCCGTGAACGCTTGCTTAGTGAAGCCTTTTTTCCAGTGGACCATGAAACTGTGCAGTATGTGTGACCAGTGATCAGCGCAAATACATCAGAGAGTATTTTGTTACAAATTACAAATACTTGCTCATCAAATCTATCAAAATTAAATATAATATAAGAATAAGAAAATGCGTTTAATTAAAATACAAGTAATTTATCATTTGAAAATACAAAAATACATTCTATACACACAGAAATGATCACATTTTGGCATTCAGTAGCCTCAGTGTTGGCTTGACCTTAAAGGTGCAATATGTAAGAATTCTAGTTCAAATAATTCAAAGAAAGTATAAATTAACAATAATATGTGATAAATAACAGTTTTGACATTATGTCAAAGATGTCTATGTTGTCAAACTGGCCTCCGTTAGTCTCAGAGGCTGTGTTCAGGTTTAGAATAAAATGACATATTAAATAATGTACGTATTATAAAGTTGTTCAACTACATCCAAACTACATCACAGGAAACTGCAGTCCGAGTCTGGAATCTCATATTGTTACATGCACCGGTTCTCACTCAGGCAGCCCAAGGATGTGTTTTAAAGTTATAGTTCACATTGTGGAATTGTATGAGGTGCTTATTTATAGTCAGTGTATAACCTACAGTAGAGCTCTATCAGTGTGGAGAATCAGAGAATGGAAGATAAGCAATGTACTGCTGTGGATAAAGTCAGCAGCAAAACATGTTAGTCACTCTAAAAAAGAATCATCTAAAAAAAAATCAATACTAGTTTAAGTGTAATTTATGTTTAGAATATCCATTTAATCAGTAATTTACCTCGCAGAACACGGGAGTAGCTTGTCTACTGATGCCTCGATCTGTGGTATACCAGCAATTCATGTGTTCTGCTTGGTAAAATGACTGATTTGCCTATGGAATTTGTCTGACATCAAAGCAAAGCTGTGAAAATAATCTGAACATAGCATACACTTAAACTAATATGGCTTTTTTTTTTTTTTAAAGATGAACCTTTTCTAAGTGGCTAAAATACGTTTTGCTGCTGACCCTGTCCACAGCATTGCTTGACTTCTATGCTGGTGCCCCTCCCTGTTTCCCCAAACCGGGGGTGTGTCAAACAGCATCTATTGTAGGTGATACACTGACTATTGACAAGTTTCTCACACAGCCCCACTTCAAATAATCCAAAGTATCCCTTTAAGGAGAGCATAGGAAGCGTTTATAAGGTGGAATCAGGAAAATGCTAAATATCTCAAAAAAATTCATTGCATTCAATTCATCACAGTCACAAACCATAAATGACAAGCGACAACTGGCTATGGTATTGTTCCATATGGTATAGCAAAAAATTTCATAAGAATGCTACAAATATGTAGTTTGTAATTAACTACCTTAACTACATCATAGAAGTCGTTCACTACTGAAAAAACACTGAGATGTGAATGTGGTCAACTACACCACAACGCTTGAAATGTGTTTTTTTTCATGATGGTGTTTTCTTCATGCATCAACACCTCAGGGTGCATTATCAGGTGGCATTTATGAATTATCACGGCTTCTGTGCGCAGAGAGAAAGACAGATGAGAGCGAGATAATTTGGTCAACAGGAACCCAATGGAGAACAATGACTGTACAGCAGTCCTACAAACAGTATGTTTTTGTGTGTGTGTGAATTACTGGGCTGATCCCGTTTGTGGTCATCTGCCAATCTTAGAAAAGCAGAACAACGAAGAGATGAGAGAAAGGTCAGAGGAGAGATAAAGATGAAAGGGAAGTAGCCTCCTCTATTCCCTCTGTCACCTCTGCTTTCTCCAGTTTATCAGAAAGAGAACGAAGGCATCACCTTTGGTCAGCTGGAAGGTTATTGTTGGAGGGGTGTAGGCACGGAGTCGAGAAAAACAGCAACACAGAGGAAGGTGTGTGTGTGTGTGTGCGTTGGGGGTGTTTGTGGCCCTGCAGCTGCTTTGGTTGTGTGTGTGTGTGTGTGGATGGACTCTGTCCTCAGTTTCCAGGAAAAGGGGGGAGCCATCAGAAGGCTGGACAGGAAACTCTAACAGGGCTACCTTCCTGTAGCTCTCCTGATGGCCGGCCTGATAGTGATGAGTGTGTGTGTGCGTGCGGGTATGTGCGCACGTTAAATTTTTGCATATTTTGCTCGACTCCTCTGGATGTGGCCCATAATAGCTTTTGTTGCTTTAAACAGGAATTTCGGGGAATTCATGGTGTGGACAAACCTGACGCTGCTCGCTGGGAGCTCTGTTGGTTTTTTTTATAATGAAAGTGAATTACTTTTTTGTGTTTTTTTGTCGCTCTCTGCCATAACCTGTATTGTTCTTCCTGTGTGTGACTTCCCTCACATTCCTCAGTAGGTGGGGAGGCTGCAGCCTGCACTTGAAAGGTTGCCAGTTTGAATCCTAAAACCATTCTAATGGGGCTGGATATCATTTAAAAAATTACAATACCTGTACCAATACCAGTACCAGGCTCGGGGAGTAACGGATTACATGTAAAGGGATTATGTAATCTGGATACAAAAAAGATAACTGTATTTATTAGTCACTGATAAAAAAAAAATGTAATCAGATTACAAATGCATTTAGTAGAAATAATTGATTATTAGCAGAATTACAATTTTAATATAAAGAATAAGATATTACAAGTCTTGCAACATCACTCTGGTCTCAAGTTAACCAGCTAATTTTACAGTTATCAATTCATTATCTAGCCTCTAGTTAAAAAATGCTTTCACTGGGTGGAAATTCTGCTATTTTTCTTTAAATCAATGACATTGACACCAACAGATTCCTTCATTTCTTTTGTTCTGCTTCATTTGACACCTGTCATGTGATCTGAAGCTTTCCACATTTTAAGCCTTTTTTTAAGCATTAAATTCTGGCATTGTTTGAATGGAGAAGTTTCAATGTTACTTGGTACTAGTGCTGCAACTAATGATTATTTCATTATCAATTAATCTGCAGATTATTGTCACGATTAATTGTGCAGTCTAAACTATTGTGAAAAAAGCTCACCAGTTTCCCAAAGCCCAAAGGGATGTCGTCAAATAGTTTTTTTTGTCCAACCAACAGTCCCTTCGTGGAAGAATGGCGGCAGTATTTGCTGCAGCTAATGGGGATCCTAATAAACTAAACTAAACTAAATCCTCACAATGGATAAAGTCCTCACATTTAAGAAGCTGGAGCCAGCAAATGTTTCACATTTCTATTTAAAATATGACTGAAACAATTAATCAGTCATCAAAATAATGTGCAATTACTTTGCTTTTGATCAACTAATTGATTAATGGAATAATCGTTGCAGGTCTACCTGGCACTGAGTTATTTTGGTAGATACCTTAAAGGCGTTAAGTACTGTGCCTTCACGGAGGTTATAATGTTCAGCTTTCTTTAAACTTAGAGTGGTGGTGATTCAACTTTATGGTCATTTTTGGAATCTGTGATTGACTTTGCTGTTGAACTGTATAACATTATATATTTATTTAACCTTCATTTAACCAAGAGAGTCCCCCTGAGGATTAATAACCTATTTTTAGGGACGTCAAAGTAGCTCCCTGTGTACTAACGCTCAGTCCACTGGCCCAGGTTCAATCCTGACCTGTGGCCCTCTTCTGAATGACGCCCCCTGTTCTATCAAATAAAGGCATAAAAGTAATTTAAAAAGCTTCTCTTTTTCAAGAGAGGCCTGGCCAAGGCAGTCGGCAGCATGAATAAAAAGCAAATAGTTACAGACAGAAAACACAAAAGGAGACAAAATACAATCAACAAGCATGGAGCTCACAAATATTTTGTCCACCCCAGTTATATCAGTGACAAGAGACTAAATATTAGAAACTACAGCCTCCAAAATGACCATGATGTTTAATCGAGGGGTGCAATTGAAGATAATTTCCATTACTGGTTAATCTGTCAATTATTTTTTCAACTAAAAAAGTCTACAAAATGAAACAAACAAAAAATGTTATTATTTTGTCCAATCTTTTTGTCCCAAGAACTTCAGTTTACCATCACATAAGATAAATAAAAGCATTGAATGTTCACAATTTTGGAGCTGGAACAGAATCATTCTGGGCAGTTTTGCTTGAAAAAAATGTTAATATTTTTTTTAATTAAAGCTACAGTTGGTAGCTTTTATAAAAATAACTTTTTGTTATATTTGCTGAAACTGTCACTATATCCTGAAAATAGTAAATCAATCAATCAATCAATCAATCAATCAATCAATCAATCAATCAATCAATCAATCAGACTACATGAGACAGATAATATGAGAAAAAAGTCAGGATCCTCTGACTCCATGAATCCACCGTCCCTTAATGAAAACGGCCAATCAGAGTCAGCTTCGAACCCAAAACATCAGCATTTGACAACTTAGGAATGCGACTCCAGAATCACCTACCCCAGTTTTAATCAATTACTACTTTTTATAATTATCAATCAGCTTTACTTTTATCGACTTAACCTGTTGCTTGAGTTGCAGTTCTCAGAAACATTTTCAACAAAAACAGAACACCTTCATCAATGCAGGATTTATTGCAGGACAGCAATATTATTATTTTTGTTGTTGTTCATTAATGTGTTCATCAGTGAGTTTTAAAGGTGCTGGTTGGTGGATTTTGATACTGTTGGCCAGACTCAGGCTAGCAGTTTCCTCCTGTTTAAAGTGTTGTTGCTAAGCTAAGCTAACTGTTTGTTGGCTGTAGCTTCATACTTACTGTATAGACACACTGGTGGATTCAAGAGGGGGCCCCCCATGTTAACAAAACAACAAAAAGTGGCCTCTTGGATGCCCCTGTGACAGACAAAATGCTTCTGGGGTGCATTTTCAGTGGACAAAACATCATAAAGTGCCCTTTAAATTGCTCTTCTATTGGAAAAAATACAATGCAGTGTCATATAGGGTACCCTATATGCTAGAAAATTATTTGATGTCTGTATGCTTTTAAATAGTTAAACAGTACCCTGTGTGTTTTTATTCTGATTAATGTTTTTCACCACGCTGTGCCTTACCTCATACAGGTGGTACCCTTGTTATTTTCTTCATCCCAGCCCCTCAGACAACCTGAGACCGACACTGTACGGACACCTAAAACTCACTTGAAAGCAAATAAGATAAAAACTATTTTCTCGTGTCAATGATCATGTTGATGACCATGAACACAATGAA
>JAJHUR010086908.1:0-25177 GCA_027495735.1 Lutjanus campechanus
GGGGGGAAAAAAAGAGGGGGGGGGGGGGGGGGGGGGGGGGGTGTTTTACAGTCCGACCCTCTGTTATACACGATGTATGACTTTATTACCACGTCAGAAAAGTTTTTTATTTCATTTGGGAGGGGCTAATTGACGTTTTTCTGCAGCTGAACACATATGCCAAACACGAAGCCTGACCATTTATTAGTTTCATTAAAATTATTGTTCTACCAGCAAACACAAAGAATCTAATTGTTTACTCTTGAACACACCTTAATCCTCATTATTATTATTTTTTAATAAGGCAGAGGTGTCAAATGTACGGCCCGTGGGCCTCAACCAGCCCGCCAAAGGGTCCGCTCCGGCCCATTGGGTGACTTATTAAAAATGTGCTTAGAAAAATTGCAGAGCAAACCATTACAAAGTAGAACAACACAATATGAAATGAGAAAACTGAGGATTGGGACCATATAAAACTCTAGATATACCACGCTCTACCTGTCATATATATATATTTCAGTCTGTAATTATATTGGCACTGTAAATCAAAGCTAATTTTATTTATTTTATTTATTCACTACTTTTTTTCTAGATGTTATATCGTAATTTCGTCATATTGTCATGAGTGTCATGTGCAGTATTGATTAAATAATCTAAAAAATAATAATAGAAATGCAGAGGAGTCATTAGAACTAGACCAAAAAAATTCAACATTGTGGTAAATGTTGTCAATCAGCAGCTTTTCTACAAAATAATCTGTATCAGACTCCTGTCTTAAAACAATATTGGTGGGATAATTTAACTGTCTTAATTCTCATCTTCTACTTTATTTCGTGTTTTTCTAGATTTCTAGATCTCAACAAGTAAAATATATTGTAGTTCAGTTCTAAAATGCATAAATGTTTTTATTATTTTATTATTTAAGTTGTCTCTCTAAAGTCATGTCAGGGTGTTCATCTATTTTGTAAGTGGGTGGTTCGGTATGTACTTGGACTTCTTTACATTAAAAAAGAGTGAAGATTATTATGTAGTGGTTTTACTGGTCCAGCCCACTTGAGATCAAACTGGGCTGTGTGTGCCCATGAACTAGGGTTTGACCCCCCTCTGTTTTAAAGGGTGCTGACACCATTTAATCTGACCGTTGACCCTGTTAGTAATCATTTCTGTCTTTGTTTGTGTCCTCAGGAACAAGAAGGAAGTCTACCTGGGTGATGACAACTCGCTGACCTTGACTTTCAACGCCAGGAATGAGGGTGAGGGAGGGGCCTACGAGGCAGAGCTGTACGTGGTGCTGCCCCCTGAAGCTGACTACAGCGGGATCGCCCGCAATAATGAGGTGACCAGAAGTGCAAAACACAACAAAACCCCACAAATTCCAACAACTAGTATGCCTCTCTGGACATGATTACTGTTGTTTTTCTTGAGGATTGTCCTCTGCTGTGGTGTGACCAAGCTGTCCTCTTGTTTTTCAGAGCCTGGCCCAGCTGGCCTGCAGCTACGAGACCGAGAACCAGACCCGATACCTCAGCTGTGATTTGGGAAACCCGATGAAGTCTGGTACCAGTGTAAGAACAGCACTGTCTTTTGTTTTTGTCCCTTTAACCCCGTGGCTGACGAGTTCAAAGGGGTACTTCAGATTGTTTGAAGTGGGGTTGTATGAGGTGTTTACCCATAGTCAGTGTATTAGTTCGAGTAGATGGCCATCGGTACGTCCCAGTTTGGAGAAGCAGCAGGAGTACTGGTGTAGGAGGCGAGGCAGTGTAGTCCTGTGGACAGGGTCAGCAGCCAATGTATTTTAGCCACTTAAAAAAATCAAAACTAGTTTAAATGGTCATTATATTTAGAATATTTTCACCACTTTCACCACCGGAAAGCGATATTATATAAACTAAATATCGCTCTCTTTCACTCAACCAAACTCCATTAGCAAAAGCAGCTATTTTAACCTTGCAGAACACTGGAGTTGTTTGTCTATTGCTGCCTCGGTTTGTTAGTTAGTTTGTATTATTCTGTGACTTTGGCATTTTAAAAGGTTTGTTCGGGTTCACCAAAGTCACACAATTACACAAACAAACTAACAGATTGAGCAGAAGTAGAGCAGCAGCTCTTTGGTTCTGTGAGGTAAAATTACTGATTTTGTCAATAGAGTTTGGTTGAGCAAGAGAGCACGATATTTGGCTTCTGTAATGGCCGTTTCCCATTGGAAAACGCTGTCTGACAGCAAGGTAAAGCAGTTAAAATATTCTAAATATAGCGTATACTTAAACTGATGTTGATTTTTCTTTTTATTTTGGCCTTTTTTGAGTGGCTAAATATATTTTTTTGTTGACCCTGTCCACAGCAGTAGATTATTTAGCCTCCTACACCAGTACACCTGCTGCTTCTCCAAACTCCAAACATCTACTGTTGGTAATACACTGACTAGGGATAAGTACCCCACTCAACCCCTTTCAAAACATCCAAACTATCCCTTTAAGGGTTGTAGGATAAAGCACTGTATCAAATTGTATTTAATAGTGGTAAAAGGTTGAGACAATATCATGATTTCCTGCTCTCTGTAGGAAAACATTGTATGTCATTTCCAGATTGGGTGTGAACAGCACAGGAAAAGTCGGTGCGTGTGTGAGGAAATGTTGTGACAGGAAGAACAGAATCCATCTGTGCCCGCAGCTCCCTGCTGGGGAGAGTTCCCCTTTTTAATGATGGAGTCGCGAGCTGGCACGATTTTAATAGGTCTGCAGAGGAAGACAGACAACTACAAGTTAACTGGCAGAGACAGACAGACTACTACATTTGAAACAGTTTCTATGACAATGGTTTGTTGTCGTAGAAACTGCTCATTTGTTCTTTGGAAAGGTCTGTGGATTATTGATCTGATGGGAATGAGCTCATAAAGAGGTAGATGTAATGTACCAATTCATGTGGAAAACAAATGGATTTGAAGTGATGAATAAAGAAAGGGGCAAAGCAAGAACTCTCAGTCACATTTTGGACTTCCTCACGTGTATTGCATCTTCCGACTAGACAGACAGGAAGTTCACACACTGACACACCCAAGAACATCACATATATGTCAGAGGATGGGATGAATAGAGAAGAGACGGGAAGAATGACTTTATAGTTTATAAAACTTGGACAGAGTTTCTGTAGGTTTAGTTACTTCTTTCTTCTCTGTTATTTGTTAGGTAGTGATGGAAAATATTCTGTTTTGTGAGCTGTGTTTATTACATAATGATGATGATGATGATGATGATGATGATGATGATTAATATGTTGGATCCTCCTTTTTGCAGCTGTGGGCAGGTCTGCGCTTCACAGTGCCTCGACTGAAGGACACGCACAAAACTGTTCAGTTTGAGCTGCAGATTCGCAGGTACGGCTTGATGTCAACATTCAACGGACGCTAAGACCGGTTTTTGAACAAAAACTAATTTAATCCAAGATTATTTCCAATCAGGTTTAAAATGAGTAAATCCAGATTTAAAATTAAGAAAAGTCTGTTGCTGTTTAGTAAGTTTACTGATGAAAATGCAAATTAAATAGAGTTTAATCAGTATGGAAATGCTTGTTTACCCAAATTAGTATGAATGGATTAATTAATGAATAAATAAATAAAAATAATAAAGTTGAGTTCTGTGAGGACCAAGCAAGTATATAAATATGGAGGAAACGGTCAACCTTCAGCTGCTCTGTATTCCTTAACAAAGTCTTACTTGCTAGCGAAGATGTTAACAAAATGTTACATTGTTTACTAGGTAGCTTAAAAGTTAACAAAACATTACATTGTGTGCTAGCCAGCTAAAAAACAAGATGTTACATTGTTTACCAGCTAGCTAAAAAGTTGACAAGACGTTACATTGTTTGCTAGCTAGCTAAAAATCTATTAAAACTAACGAAGAAGTTCTGATTTCTCCTCCTTTGAGAATCCTTGTTGAATTAACGGAGCAATATGGTCAATTAATAAAAGATTAAAGAACAGGCAACAGCATTGTAAAGAAAAAAAGTGACTGCCTAGTAGCACGTGGTGGACTGTTTTAAGCTAGTTTTAAAGTTTGGTGAAAAATGAATAAAAATGAATTCTTGCTGGTTTTTAACCCCAGTCAAAAAATTTATAGACCATGTGTGGATTCTGATTTAGTGGTGTTGATCTCCAGAGCTCTCCAATCACGTCAGCTAATCAGAATCTTTTTCTTCTTTCTTTCTGTTTTCCACAGTAAAAATGAGAATAATTCCCACAGTGAGGTTGTACCCTATAAGCTGGAGGTGGTTGTCCAGGCTGACGTCATCCTGCAGGGGTGAGTTGAGTGTTGAGATTCCCTCATTTGAACTTTTGGAATTTCATTATCTCTCTGGTTCCTCCTGACACATGTGCTCACATCCCCGCTTTTTCCTTTTAAGTGTGTCTCGACCAGATAAGGTCTTCTTCCCGCCGGCCAACTGGAAGGTGACCAAAAACTATTTGGTGGAGCAGGATGTTGGGCCTGCAGTTGAACACATCTATGAGGTAATCAGCCATGTTCTTAGCTGTGCAGACTCAAAAGAGGCTGAGCAGATTGAGTTGGAAAGCAAGATCCTACTGTTCATAAAGGAAGTCAACTTCTCAGGGCAGCAGTGAAGGAAGGAAAACCACAGAAAACATACTCCAGATTATGCTGTGGGATTTATTCTCAGGCTGTGCCGATCCACTTTCACACGGTTGAGCTTTAACAGTGCTCTACTTTAGTTGACCTATTTGTAGATTAAGAAAATATGTCAAATATGAGAGTTTCAGCATAGGGAGAAAAAAAAAAAATCAGCCTCCCAGCTACAACTGAAAAATGAAACGATCAAGCTGCTCTTGGAGTTTCCTAATGCTTCACATACTGAAGTTTCCAATTTCATTTCCTTTTTCCAGCTGGTGAACAACGGGCCCAGTCGGATCAGCCACACCCTACTGGAGCTGCGCTGCCCCCTGAGCATCCAGGGTCACAATCTCCTTTATCCGCTGGAGTTCTCCACAGAAGGCCCCATCAACTGCACCGCCGACAAACACATGAACCACCTACGCCTCAAAGTAAGCATGCACATGAACACGTCTCAGGGTTAAATGAGGCAAAATAAGACGGCGAACATCTCCCACTGGTATTATAGCTGGCTAGCTAACAAGTTAACAAAATGTTACATTGTTTCCTAGCTAGCTAAAAAACAAACATTACATTGTTTGACAGCTAGCTAAAAAGTTAGTTAGCCTGTTCATGATGTCTTAGCAGAGAAGCTCTAATTTCTCCTCCTTTGAGAAAAACTTGTTGGCCAAATTAATGAGCAATATGGTTAAATAATCAAAGATTAAAAAATGGACAACATTATAGTAAAGAAATTAAAACAACACAGCATGCAGATGAAGACCTCTCAGGGTTTTATGAGGCGAAGTCAGATCATCTCCCACTGGTATTACAGCTGGCTAGCTAAAAAGTTAACAACACATTACATTGTTTGTTTGCTAGCTAAAAACCAAACATTACATGGTTTGACAGCTAGCTCAAAAGTTAACAAAAGTTTACACTGTTTAGTAGTCAGCTAAAAGGTTAACAACATGTTACAATGTTTGCTTAGCTGGCTAAAATAAACAAATGTTACATTGTTAACTAGCTAGCTAAGAGGTTAGTTAGCCTATTCAGGATGCTTCAGCAGAGAAGCTAATCCTTTGAGAAAAACTTGTTGACCAAATTAATTGAGCACTATGGTTAAATAATCAAAGATTAAAAATGGACAACATGAACCACCTTCTCCTCAAAGTAAACGTGCAGATGAACACCTCTCAGGCTTATATAAGGCTGAATCAGACAGCGAACATCTCCCATTGATTCCCACTCAGATGTATGATTAACAGTTGGGTCTTCCCGCTGGTTGGCCCACACCCGCCTCCTCCTCCCAGCTTCTCAGCCCCACCCAGGACACTCACCCCACCACCACTTTGAAGTCCCGGCTCTTCCCTTCGCTCGGCGCAGCTTGATGAGCCACCTCACCCTGCAATACACTCACTCATCTTCAAAATCCGGCGACGCGCCCCCCTCCTCCTTATACCAGCTTTCGTGGGAGTTGTTTGTGTTTACATTCGAAGCTTGACAGATGTTGAGCAGGGTTGTGAGTGGTCATCAGTCTTAGCTGCGATCTAATGTGTGCTTTTTTCCCTGGTGAATTGCTAAGTACGGTGAATTTCCACGGGAATCCATGTGGAGTGGAGCTCACATGCTTCTGATTAATGACAGAAAGCCTCGGGGTCATGCTAACATTGGGTCTTATATTGACAGAAAGGGTGGTGTGCTCGTCTGCCTGGTGAGGTCACAGCGTCTGTGTTGTCCTAATGGGTGGTGTACTTGTGCTCTGTCCTCCTTCAGCTCCAGCACACGTCCACAGAACCACCTATCCTGGCGCTGAAGGCCAACGAGCACCACGTCGAGAGGAGGGACACCCACAAGAATCAGCTCGCTCATTTGACTAACCTGGTAAGATGCCTAAATGCATAATATCTCAAATTTCTGCATTAAAAAGAATGCTAGATGAGTGGTTCCTAAATACAACTATACAAATTAAATCCTTTAAAAAACATCTGTCAAAACAAACCCCAGTTTTCGTTGCTGCATGGTGGGAATTACTGGAGTGGGACACATCAAAGCCTTGATTTATGGATTGACGCCTAATTTTTTTTCCCCACCCACACTCTGGGAACTCTGCCTCTGATTGGTTAGTCGGCTACTTGTTTCCTCCATTGGTTAGGCTATTTTGCATGGATATGCATACATATACGTAGTGAGATTTTGGCCTGTTGTCTGACAGACATCTGTGTGAAACTCTGTGTGTATGTTAGTAATGCAGTTTAAATGAGTGAAAACAACTTGCCTGAAATCTCAAACGCTGCACAAATTTGCCTCCAGGCTGCTGTTTTGTTTAAATCCTGTTAACTACAGTTGGTATAATCGTATAGTTCTGGAGATCCAGCAACAGCCACCAATAGTTTGTCCTCCATGATCTTTATTTCCGAGCAGCCGTAAACTTTGGACAATGGGGGGGCGGGGGAAAATGCGAACGACGCTGGGCACTTTGAGTCACTATCAGCCTAGAAGAGTATACTAATTTTATTTTTTGAGCTCATGTTTTAATTCCTGCATCATCTTCTGTGATGTAAAAACATCAGATCACAGTCAGAAAAGTACAGTAAGAGGGCATCTTGCAAGCAGCGCGCCACAATGTGTTCAAGGATGGCGAAGGCATGGGCATAGCTTCCATCACAGTTTGTTAATTTTGACCCTCTGATTGTACTGATATCAATGCAAAACAGTCATCATTACAGATGAGTCCTCCTCCTCGCCTAAACCATACGTAGTTTGATTTAAGCATGTGTGAACACATCTGATGTGGGCAATCTCCTAATATGCGCTGCATGTGTGACAGGGCGAAGTCCAGACCTGACTCTCAGGACAAAGGTCGGAGTGCAAATGTGAAAACAGCTCAGCTCACATTTTCATCAGCTGTGGTGGTTGTTAAACAATGAATACAACAACTCCCATGACCCCATGCTTCTTCAGATGTCATCAAACTGCATCTTTTTTACCATTGTTTGACTGTGAGAGACCCCTAACAGGAGAACTTAGATATTGTGCCTTTAAAGGGCAACTGTCAGGTTCTGTAGATACAGCGTGTTGTATGTGTGCGTGTACATCCTCAGGCTAAAAGATGAAGCCTAATGTGATAATAGGTGGCTTGACAGTGAGGGAATGAGGAGCTTGAGTTTACAGTTAAGGGTAAATGAGGTTATGTAGTTAAACGGCAGGTCAGGACTGCACTGAACTGAAAAAACAAAAGGTTTAAACAATATATTTTGCTGTATCAAGTGTGCAGGTCTGGATCTATTTTGGTGACACTGGCCCCCGATCTTATACGAGGCTCCTGGGATTGGATAATTAGGTTATGATGTCGTTAAAAGGGAGGGGTCAGAGGGCGCAGGCTGGTCCCGTTGTGGTGATTAACATTAAAGAGCCTTTAGTAGTGGTGGAGGGGTGGAGAGGCTGAGAAGACATGGGACACACACACATACACATGGGAGGCTTTTTGTCAGTGATGCACTGCTTACTTCACAGGCTGCTCTCTAATTTTCAACTCTGGGTGTCATGAGGCCCCGGGGCCCCACACACTGGGCCCCATTGATCCACCCAGCTGCAGGTAGCTTCTCCGTCTGTGGATACCTGCCTCCACCAAAGAGGCCTTTGTCCGAGCGCCTTGTCGCTCTTAACCGTGCTCGTTCATCAAGCATGTCCAATGACACGATAGCATGAAGGAGCCCATTCTCCAGTTTTTCCCTGCGTCTGCACTTTTGTTTTTCACTCTCAGCAGGACAGACGTCTCTGTTCAAAGTGTCTCTTGATCAAAGCGTGTTGGTGTTTAGTGATGCTTGGATGGAGCTGTCAGCCGAGGTCAGAGTGTGAGAAATTAAAATGACCCGCTCTAGTCCTAGAAGAGCTGAGCAGTGCATGAAGAACAAAGCATTTCATGATTACTAAAGATTTGTTGTTGTACTCGCATTGTGCTGTAGTACAATCCCATTCCTAAGAATCTGGGAGATTGTATAAAAGATAAATAAAAACAGAAATGCAATGATTTGCAGATCCTTTTTGCCTTGTATTCAACTGAAAACAGTACAAAGACAAAATACTTAATGTTCAAAATGATAAACTTCTTGTAAATATGCACTCAATATGAATTTGATGCCTGCAACACGCTTCAAAAAAGTTGAGATAGCGGCAACAAAAGACTCGGAAAGTTGTGGAACACTCAAAAAACACCTGTAAACAGGTTAATTGGTTTGATGATGGTATGAAAGGCCCAGTCATTCTGGAGCTTGGGTGGGGTAAAGTTCACCACTTTTTTAAAGAACTTCATGGGCAAATAGTCCAACAGTTTCACCTTTTACAATCCATAATATCATTAAAACATTCAGAGAATCCACTGAAATCCCTGCAGGTAAGGTGCAAGGCCGAAAACCAACATTGAAGGCCCATGACCTTTGACCCCTCAGGCAGCACTGCATTAAATCCCATATAATTGTGTAAAAGATATTACATGGAGGCCATACAACATGTCAAACTCTATGGAAGATGACCCCCGCGCCCTCTGTGGATATCAACAACTCATTTTAAGGCAACGAAAACATAAGAATTAAAATATTTTCAGGTGATAAAACACTAATGAAAATAATAGAGCCACAGGTTGAACAATTATTTTCTCTGACTAATACTACAGAACCCTGAGCGATTAAATCTACAAGCAGTCCTCAGATTCGAGAGGCTGTTTACATCAATAACCAGATTGTTTGTGGATTAAATTTCTCTAAATGATTAATTGACTATTTAAAGGACCAGTGTGTAGGCATTAGACGTGCAGGAGAAACTATGCGAAAGTCCCTCTCTAGAGCCAGTGTTTGGTTTGTGCAGTCTTGGCTCCCATAGAAACATGGCGGTGCAACGTGGCGGACTTTTTAGACACAAATGGCTCATTCTAAGTTCATGAAAAAACAACAATGCCTGGTTTCAGGTGATTTTACACATTGCACTTTATATATATATTCAATTTCTGCCATATAATCCCCGTAAATCCTACACGCTGGACCTTTAAACACTTTTTACAGAGCGTCAACCTATGTTGGCCCTGTGTGCACTGCAGCTGTGTGAGGTCAGGCTGTTATTTTATGGAGCTGTGGGAACAGCCTCCACGCCCCCCAAAAGATCCAGATCTTGACCACATAATCCCACCGGGGAGGACTTGTGGGACCTGGGGTCTGAGGCATCTCTGGCACCGGTCCACGTCCATGTCATTTCCACAAACCTTCGCGGCCTCCGGTGCCCCGGAGCGTCGAGGAGGTCCACCAGGAGGAAGTGGACTGATACGCTCCCTGTCTGTCTTCAATACCCTCATTAAGTCTGTCTAAGACTGAGCCTGGAGGAACTAGGCGGGTGCTCTCTTCTCCTCCCGTGTTAGCCCGATTTGGCATAATAAGTAAACTAATGTTCCCCCGCAGGAAACCCGCCGAAACCTCTCAGTCTGGTTGGTGGTCTCGCGGCAGCACCGTCTCTAAAACACAGTGTGCATGTTCTTAAATGTTAAACATACCAAGCTGCATTATCGGGGTCTAATTAGGACTGTGTATTCTACAGGCTTCAGTTTTAGTGGTTGGGCAATAATGTGGAGAGTGGCGCATGCTGCATTTTTACAGTCTCATGACATTCCTTCAATTTAATTTGAAGCAGGCGTGGAACACAGATCATAACATTGGGCTCTTTGTTATATTTATTGGACCTGCAGCGTTAAAATGGCTGTTATTTATTCTTTTCATATTTGCTCTGCTAGCTTTCACTTTTGTATGCGTGACTTTTACCTGCGTTAATTAAAGTCACGTGACCCTGTTAGTTAGGTCATGTGAGAAAAATATCTTTTCCATCTATGTACCAGAATGAAATTGACAAAACTTGTATTAACTTGGAGAAACTGGGAGAAATATGGACTATATTTGCTGTGCTAATTCATAAAATGACCATGATATGTCATAAGAGATTAAGGAACACCAGCTTCTCGGATAACAAAGCCACAGCCGGCATGTTCTTCCTAAGAATTTCCGTTCTGGTGCAGAGCGTCTGTTTTGTTTTGGCTTGTTTGATTCCACACACTGTTTGTTTCACATTTTTTCACTTTATGTGCACCTGAAATTAATACAAGTTAAGTTTCTAAGGCAAAAAGTTCACTGAGTTAGTGTCTGTTGAGTTGTAATGAATCATTAATAATCTTTAAGCAGGAGCAGATGTTTGATGGTTAAATTTTGCAATCTGTTAAAGGAGACATATGTAATATATTTGCTGTAATAAATCATAAAATTAACATCATAAGTCATCAGAGATGAAGGAAACATGCTATGTTGACGTAGTGGCTCCTCCTCCGTTCTGGTCCAGAATGACCCATTTCATGTTCAAATTCATCACAATTGAATGTTCGCTGAAGGAGTGAGTTTATGTTTAAGAGTCGTAAGAAATCATTAATAGGAGAGAAGGAGTAGATGTTTATAACAGTTAATATGAGCAATATGTTAATGGAGTCTGGCAGGTAAGAGGCAGGCAGTCCCTGAACTCCAACTCCAGAGTGTGTATGAAACAGCTGATCAGCTTACAGTGTAGGACTTAATGTCGCTTGTCCAATTATAATATTAGGTTCAGGGTATCTGGCAGCCCACCTGAGTTTCAAGTCTTGGAAGAAGGGGCAGAGGAAGACAACTCGCTGCAGTGTTTTCAGTCTGGACTGCAGTACCTATTTTGGATGCTGGTTGTCAGTGTTCCTCCTTTATTTAGCACTTAAGTAAAACTGTATTAACTGGTTTCTTTCTTCTTCACAGTCCTGTTCTAATTCGGAGTGCTGGACGCTCCAGTGCAACGTGGGTCTGCTGGAGAGAGGGACGACTGCGATCCTCAAAGTGCGCTCCCGCGTCTGGGCCGAGACCTTCACTGAGGTTCGTCAGAGATGATTCTTTCCTCACAGAACTCAAACTAGACGTGTACTGTACATGAGCGAGTGTTCCCAGCAGATGACAAAGACACGGCAGAGGAGGGAAAGTCTGTGCACCATAGATCAGTCTTTTCCCACCGGTGCCTGTATGTTTTCTCATGTCAGGCTTTGGCAGAGAGCAAGAAGCCATTTTTCATTTTTTTAAAAAATAATAAAACATTGAGATATAAAACCTCAAACGTGCAGAGATACAGCTGCAGTAGTCAGTCACACATATTTGTTTGTGTTGACTTGGCATCAGTTTTGGATCAGTTCTTGAGGCTGCCAGCATGTGCAGTCTCACATATTTGCCTCAACACATGGGACAACAGTTGCTAACTGAGAATTTAGACAGCAGACTGCAGTTTCTGCAAGTTTACGTCTGAGCTCCGCATGATTTACCCCCCCTGCATGCTGTAACATAAGGCATATGTGTGAATGCATTGAAAATTCATTATCTTCTATCACAGCTTCTCATAGGAAAGGAATGCTGAGGGGATTTTCTTGCAAAGAGGCACGTGGTCTCTGTCACCACCTAGTGTACGACCAGTGGATTGCGTGCGTTTTAAATCAGATTTTGTAACTTGAATTGTTACTTCCTGTCCTTCAGAGAGCTTACAAGCAGTATGTGCTGGAGTGCCTGTCCAGATACAGCGTGAAGAAGATGCCCTACGCCATCCTACCCAGACATTCTCCCAGTGGACACAAAAAGGTATTTTTTTTATTTAATTTGTCCACTCATTCCAGAGGGTCTACTTCACGTAGAGCTATCATCTTGAAGCGGTGGTTCACCTAAAAATCAAAAGCACATAATTTTCCTCTGGTCATCTAGATTGTTTTTGTGTGAGTTGCAGAGTTGTGGAGATATCAGCTGTAGAGATGTCAGCCCTTCTCTTCAGTATAATGGAACTTGATGATGCTTGTCTTGTGGTGAACTGTTCCCTTTTCATTTTCTTTGTTGAGTTATACTGACAAACTGTTTTAATCCTCAGGTGGTGACACCAGTGGTTTGGAACAAGCCAGATATTGAAAACTCAGTTCCTCTGTGGATCATCATCTTGGCAATTCTGGCTGGTTTACTGCTTCTGGCTCTTCTTATCTACGTCCTGTACAAGGTCAGTGAAATGAGGATTTTAAAATGCTTGTACATTGTTATTAGACTTGGACGATATGTTAAAAGCACCCAAAAAACAGTGATTGCCAATATATCCAAGTGTCAGCTGGGAGATGTGTGCAAGTGGCGAGTACACAACGTATGATTGCTATATTCTATAAATAATCTAAATTAACTCACAAAATGTCAATAAGGGAAATATTCTTTCATCTGTTTTCCTTATTAAACAGAAAAATAAAACTGTATGTTTGAGTTCAACATTGTTTTTTTCACCCAAAGTCACAGGGGCAAGTAAAATTTGATTTATTTATTAGCAGTTATCAAATAACAAAGACTAAAATAAGTTGCCATGTTTTATCAAAGGCTGCAATGTCCTTAAAATGTTAGAAAACAGTGAAAAATATCCGTCCGAGTTTCTTAAAGTCCAAGGTGATGTCCTGTTTTGTCAGTCCATAACCAAAGATATTCAGATTATAATAATAAAACCGATAAAAATAGGAAATCTCCATATTTGAGAGGGTGAAAACAGCTTTATCTGCCATTTTATGAATGAAAAAATTACTTTAAAGATTAATTGATAATGCGGTTCAACAATCACCAACTCTGGTTTGGTTGAGATAAATTCTTAATTCACTGAATAAATGCAAAAATATTCTGGCTCAAGGCTGTTTTCCTTTCACTTGTCATCTGGCTCAGTTGATGTATTCTGTGCTGCTCTCACTCGTTTCCTCAGAGGCGGATCATTAAATAAGCAAAATAAAAAGGGCGAAAATTGCCAATAAAGAAGCCACAAAGAGGCAGTGGACTCTGCCAATTGCCCCAGATACATAATCTTAATTTTTGTACTAAAGTTGTAATGAAATTAAATTTAGGATTAGGTCTGTGCTCTTTTCTAATTCCTGCCTTTGTATCATTTTCTTTGCAGTTCGGCTTCTTCAAGCGATCTCTACCTTACGGCACGGCCATGGAGAAAGCACAACTCAAACCACAGGCTGCCTCTGAGGCCTAGACGACGACAGCCGGAGCTACCAGAACCACAGTTACCTGGCCATATGATTGCAACGGAGGAACACGATGGAACGCGTAAAGTGGATCAGTTGAAGCGAGAAGAGAGACCACTGGAACTCCACTGTGCTGCACTAGATGAAGACAAAAACCCAAAGATCTCCAAGCCAAATGAATGTTTTCTTTTTTTTTTTATTTATGTCTTGTTTGTCGGCAGGTTGGGATTATTTCACCAAATAGAACTTTTTTTTTCTCCTCAATTCCTCGAGGCTAACATGAGACTGAATAACCAGACTGCAGAAGAAGTGCAGGCTACCGTCGAGCCTGCAGATGCAGCGAGACGCCTGTTTGGTTTCTTATGGATGGAGAGTTCTGTATTTACCCCTTTAACTGCCTTATTTTGGTGCTAATGATTTCTGATAGCCAGGATATGGCCACATGTAGCGAGTGGCAGCCAGGAGCTGTGAATTACGCTGCCTGCCGAGGCCTCAAAGTATTTCTCTGGTATCTCCTGAACTCTTTTATTGACAGAAGATTGGTAAACAGATTTCAGGTGATTTCATGTTAATCTGGCGACGTTACCTGCCTAGATTTTTAAACCTAATCCATTTAATAGCTCAGCTTTTATCCCAAAATTCTGCATAATTTTTGCCCTATCTTGTCTGAGGTTTTTTTCCCCCCGATTCTTGCCTAATGCATGCTGGGATAGGTTGACCCGGCACCCCGCAGCCCTGAACAGGATAAGCGGGCGTAGAAAATGCATGGATGGATGTTTCTCAACCGTTCATGAAAATCTCTCTGCCTCAGGTTGGTGGACAGCGCTGGGTTGAGTTTTTGCACTCAAAGGAAATCTACTGATATTAATTCCAAAGACACCTATAAGACTGACTGACTGACCTTCCTTTGAGTTCTGATTTTGACTCCTACTGATCACTTTTGTTTAAAATCCTCTTTGTTTCATGTTCAGAGTTACCAATCGTTGTGTAGTCGACTGGGATGGGACTGGAACCACCACAGACCTGTGAAACCTCACATTATTGGGCTTGAAGCAGCGTGGTGCTTCTGTCTCAAAAACGTGGTCTTCTCCCCAAAGAATATTTTGCTGCCTTTTACTTCTGCTCGGTTTGGGTTGGGCTCAAACAGCCAGGACACCACGTGCAAGCAGATGACGCTTAGGGGGAAACCACAGATGTTTAATGGCCGTGGCGTAATGAACCAGAGACGGGACAATCAGCAATGTTGTAGCCTTGACAGAGAGTTTTAGTCCGAGAGCAGGAGGGATCATCACGATCCGTTTTTCGGCTCACAGTGTTTGTTACTGTGAGATACTGTATTTTTGATTGTCTTTTGAGTAAAAGCCGACCACGTTTAGAAAGAGAAATGGCTGAAGTCATCCCACTACCAAAAGGCTACAGGGACTGAACATTAAAGGGTAGTTCAGGCTTTTTTTTAGGTGGGGTTGCATGTCGTACTTATCCAAAGTCAGTCTGTTACCTATAGTAGGAGACAGTCGGTGTGCCCCCCAGTTTGGAGAAGCAGCAGGAGAAACAGTGAAGGATGTATTTTAGCCGCATAAAAAAAAATCAGTTCAAATTTAAGTGTATGCTTTAACCAGGATATTTTCACTGCTTTACCAGCCATCAGACAGCTTTTTCTGAGCGTTAATCATTGATATATAAGTCAAATGTCGCTCTCTCCAAACCAACCAAACCCCATTGGTAAAAACAGGAATTTTACCTTGCAGAACATAAGAGTTGCTGGTTTACTACTGCCTCCATCGGTTAGTTTTGTTTGTGTTATTGTGTGATTTTGGTGAATCTGAGCTATCCTTTTAAAACACTGAAGTCACACAATAACACAAACAAACTAAAAGGCAGATACATACTCACATACTCTGCAAGGTAAAATTACTGTTTTTGCCAATGGAGTCTGGTGGCTTTGGAAGGGGCAATATTTTGTTATATAATGACTGTTTCCCATCCTAAAAGGGTGTCTGACAGTGTAAAGCAGTGAAAATATCTCAAATGTAACGTACACTTAAACTCATATTGATTATTTTTTTTATGTGGGCCTGTTTTTAGGTGGTTAAAGTACATTTTGCAGTACATTATTTAGCCTCTTACACCAGGACTTCTCCACACTGGGGGCGTGCTGATGGCCATTTATTGACTATCGATAAATACTTCACTACCCCACTTCAAATGATCCGAACTGCCCCTTTAAAATACTTTGCGTTGGTTTCTTTTATTTGTCATGTACATAGATTTTATGTGCCTTAAATGTAAATACTTCAAGTCTGTGGGTTAGTTAGGGCTGTGTGTGCTTGCATGTGTATATGTGTGACTTCATGCATACATGCATTTGTATGAATGGTATATTTATGAATGTTTGTTTTGTGTATGAATTGGTTATTACCTTTCCCACTGCTTAGTCCCGTTCATCCCGATCACCTCTGTAGCTTCAGATCATTGAGGTTAAGCCATTCTACGTTACACTCGAGAGCTGCAATGATTAGTTGATTAACTGATAAGTCAATCGAAAGAAAATGAATTATTTTGAATTGTTTGAGACGATTTTTCAAGCAGGAATGTTAAATTTGCTGGTTCCAGCCTCTTAAATGTAAAGATTTGCTGCTTTTCTTTGTCATTTATGACAGTAAATGAAGAGTCTTTGCATTTTGGACTAAAGAAGCAATTTAAAGACGTCACTTTGGACTCTAGGAAATTGTTATGACGTTTATAAACAAATTGATTACTCGATTAATTGTGAAAGTAATTGGCTGGGTTGCAGCCCTAATACAGTCAGTATTCAGGATGACTTGTTTAATTGCATGGCAGCAATTAAAATACTTAAAACCTCAGTGGATATGTATTAAAAAAAAAATCTGCCGTCCAGATGTTAGCGTCCAGCAGGATGTCTTGTACCTCTATTAAAGGGATAACAACTAAGCACTGGGAACTAAATGTTGTTTGGAAGTGCAATATTTATATTCACTCTTTTTAATATTACAGTGCTTTCTTTTGTTTTATTTGTGACTGAGTTGTGATAAACCAGAACTATTTTTTAAATCAAAGTATGTGATAATAAGCACATAGACTAAATCCTTTGCGAGGTTCTGGCTTCTCACCTTCACTTGCTTTTCTCACCGAGTGTGAAACTTTTTTTTTTTTATAATAAGGAATTTTTCCACTTCAGATTCGCTCACTACCACTTCATCGCTGGACCACTTTTCTGATCTTACTGAGTTTTGCACCACAGACGGACAGAGAAACGCAAACACGAGAACATGTCGGAGTTGAACTCGGGTATGTTGACATAGTTTGATAATTTATGTGCTCTGCTGTCGCACCTGTCCAAACACCAACATTATACTAACCATATGTTTTACATTCGTTTGCCTCATCACACTCTTTTTTCTTATTGGATAGTGATTTACTTTTTTCTGTTAAATGGTCCACAAAATCCCCATTTGGTAATTGATTTGAAACATTTTTGTATGAAAATTCTTTACTGAACATGTCAGCCCATTATTTATAATGACAGGGGATCTTTTTACTACTTCCTCCGTGGTTACATCAGGAGAAGGCACTGGGTTTTTTTCTTTTCTTTTACATGTCTTAGCCCATTTTTACTCTCCAGGACTTCCAAGAAGAAGTTGTACATATTTATGACGAGGAGAGTATTTTTGAATTCAAAGGATGACTGATTTGTTGTGAATTTTTTTTCACCCCATATTGGGGAGAACGTTTTTGTCAGGGGGGGAGGGAGGGAGGGAGGGAGGTGGGGTCTTTGGAGGTCAATTTTTACCTGTTATGGTTTGTACTTTAAATAAAATATTTCCCTTTTTACAAATTCTTGTGCTCTCATTGATATACGCATGACTGAGAAAATAATTTATTTAGAAAACAACATATGAAATTATATGCATGTCAGTTTGTGGCTTTGTTGGCAAAAAAAAATGATCCAATACATTATATTATTTTTAACGTGAAAATACTCGTGCACAAAATAAACTGACCTAAAGTGATAAACTATGGCAGATAGACGTGTTCCTATGGCCATTTAGTGGAACCACCGGAGTGATTCTTCAACAGACAGCAGTAAAAAAAAGAAAGAGTCACATAAATGAATTTTGACACCAAAGACAGGCGGAGCTGTACATGCTGTAACATTACCTTTGTAAGTTTCCACTGAGGCACACACGCAATAACATATACACCGGTGTGCTGTAAGGCCTTCTGGATAACAAGTGTCCTCAAAGTCTCATCATGGGCACAGAACTAGATCCTCTGGTTCAGGATTGGAGGTCATTACATCCATGAATGTCTGAGCTCACAACATGCTCAACACCTCCAGGGGTTCATGTCATTTCGGTGAGTGTGGAAGTTTTGTTCCTCCAGCTACAGTCCGTCCTCCGCCCTCAGGTTTGTGCTACAGTTTCACAGTCTTTGTACATCTACAGGTCGGTGTTTTCAGCTCTCTATTGTTCTGGAGAGCTGTGTGAGTTTGCGCTGGTTGTCGATCACCTTCAGGTTCTGGATGTAGTGTCTGATGTTGCTGGGACTCCTCAGGGGCAGGCCGATCTCCGAGCCTGGATGAGAAGAATATATAATTTTTCACTCAGCGTGTGTTGTAGTATTGAAAAAATACAAAAACTAATTTTATATGATATTGTGTAATTATAAAACTATTACAAAATTACATTAGTTTTAGTCAATCTAGTCGAATCTGTCAACAAAACAAGCATGAGGCACTGGTGCCTTCACAAATGTGTTTGTACTGTGGTACCTTCTTAAATTTTGCCCCTGACAAATACCCCCCATACGATAATAAAAAAAATAATAAGATAAGATACTGAAACTAATAAAAACTAAACACATTTTAAACAATAAAAAATAACCTGAAATGAGGAAACACACTCTAGAAATTAAGTGAAACTAAACTGAATTAAAAAATAAATAATGAAAACTATAATAACTCTTACAGTTAACAGGACTGGGTAGTAACAGGTAATCAGGATTATGTAATCAGATTACAAAAATAAGTAAATATAATTACCCAAGATTACATTTGTCTAATTAGATTATAGTTAAATTGGATACTACATAGGATTACTTGTTTGCATTTTTGTTTTTTGTCTTTAAAATATGTAAATTTTAAATTTATTTAACTTTTTTTCATGATAAGCAATGCTCTATTAATAAAAAAGTGTTTCTAACATGCAGTGTTTCTTAGACAGTTGGAGACACGTTGTGAGGAAAAGGAGCCCTACGTGTTTTATTTGCAGTGAACATGTTTTGAGACGTTCAAATAGAAAGAAGGACCTCAATTTGTTTAAGTGATCCAAAAGTATTCAGATTAGATAACCGTCGGGGTTAATCAGTACACATTACGTGGAAAATTTTGCAGTTGGTGACGTAATCCACTGGATTACAAATAAAATGTTAACATTAGAGTAGATGTAACTTACATGTAGATATGCGGGTAGAAGGTCCTTCCAGAAACATCCGATCTGCCAGGCCTCTCTGTGGAGACGACGGCACTGCAGGGGAAAAATAGAGGAAAAGTTTACCGACCTGATACATCCTACGTGGACACTCAAAACCGAAACCTAATAACATCCATTTATAACTATTTGCCCTTTCCTTTATGCACACAGTGACCAAGGTATAAGGGTGTATCCTCGCCAGTGCTGTGAGTCTGCTGCTTCTTGCGTAACAAGATCAACTTTGTCACTTACCATAAGGCTGGCTTCTGCATCCTCGCACTATTTTCACCGTCTTGGCAATCATGCGCTGTGAGAACAGGAGGAAAAAAAGATCAGCTGATACTGAAGGCAAGACTTGTGAGGAAACGAATCAAGCAGAGCAACACCACCAAAACATTTTTTTTTTTTTGTTTTGTCTTACCAGTTTCTCAAAATTGACCAATTTCTCTACATAGTTTGGATTTCCCTCATTGATGAATGTCATGTCTGTGAACAGACAGGAACAGAAAACACGTCAGTGATTTGATTTACATGATATTCACATGTATTGCTGTACAGGTGACACTGCCGGTGTCTGTTACCTTTGAGCAGCAGAGGCATGAAGGGGATGTAGGGAGGACTGAGTTTGGCCACAGCCAGTCTGTACGCCCTGTGGTTACGTGAAGGATCCTAACAGGACAAGATAATAAAGAGAACATTTTATGTTAAAATTAACAGGAGATACTGTAAGCTTATTTATTAAGAAAATTATAGAGAGAACAGTACACTGAGAGTTTGGGGACATTTATGAAATGCAATGAAATGAGAAAACAGTGTAACTTACCATCAGCCTCTCGTAAGCACAGTAAATTCTTTTTGTCTTGTTGGGGATTCTCTGTAACAGACCAAACAAATAGTTGCATGAGTCAGTTGTCGTTTAGTTAATGCTGGAACATTTAAAGGTCCAGTGTGTAAGATTTACAGGGTTTTATTGATGCAATATGGCATAACTATGTTTTTTGTCAGTGTATTAATCACCTAAAAATAACAACAGTTGTGTTTTTGTGGCCTTAGAAGGAGCTGCTTAGGTCTACAGAGGGAGGCGGTACTCTGCCATGTCTGTACAGTAGCCCAGAATGGACAAACCAAACACTGGATCTAGATTTTTGTGAGTTTTGCAACCACCATAGTTTCTCTTACACACTTGGAAGGGGAGGGTGACACAAGGTCATTGGTAGATGGCAATAAATCCTACACACTGCTCCTTTCATATCATCATGACTGTTGCACTTGTGGGGTTTCTCACCTCCCAGGTCTTGTAAAGTCTGCGTACGGCACTGTTGCTCAAACCGAACATCACAGCGAAGAATGAATTCAGGTTCTTCTGCTCCTTTAATCTGTGACAGAGAGGACACGCGGTTATAATCAATTAAGTTTCAGATTTCAGACGTGCTGATCTTGACACTAGCAGCTCTGTGACAGACTGTTCTTTTAGTGGCAGAGCTTTAAGCTAAATCAGAGGCCAACAACCTTGACTATCAAGAGAGCTGTTTTTGGCCAAAAAAGAAAAAAAAATCTGTCTGGAACCACAACTATTAAATTCTCTATTTTCCTCAAAGACTTTTCTTATTTTGTATTTGGCTTCCAGAGGCAGACCGGGGAGACTCCAGACTAGCCACCGGCAAAAATTAAAATTAAAATGTTAAAAAAAGAACCTTTACTCATTACCGTGTAAATTTGAAAGTCACAGGGAGCCACTAGAGAGGGGGAAAGAGAGCCACATACAGCTGTGGAGCTGCAGCTTGCTAACCCCCAAGCTAAATGCTAACATGATCACATGTTCAACAGCACATGGGAGAAGTTAGCCTTCAGGGTTGTTTTTTTATTTTTAACCCAAATCATGATTTTCTCCCCTAAACTTAACCTTGAAGGCTAACTTCTCCCTAAAGCTGGTCAACATGGTCACAGTTTAACATTTAGCATGTTAGCAGGCTAATTAGCACTAAATACAAAGTACAGCTGAGGCTGATGGGGACATCATTTTTCAGATCTTTGGTCATGAACTAAATTATTGGACAAATTAAAACTTTGACCACAAGTGATTACAAATACATCCTGTGGAGAACCAAGGAGGAAAAAAAGAAGAAGGAAGACTCATTACATCACTATGGCACAGTCTATGCTTTACTTTGTGCCAGACTTTGGTGCAAACTCTATTGAAGCCTATGGGAGATGCATGGAAAAGAACACATTACAACCCAAAATATCTCTGTCGTATGACCTCTGATGAAGAAAATAACATCTAAAAGAGAAAAGAATACATTTCAGGGAGTATTTTTCAATGTGTGCATTTGTTTGTTTGCTGTTGACTGCAGCTCCCATAAGTTTCAATAGAGCTGGCATCAAATCCTGGAGCTGAATGTTCTATAGTGATGTAATGACCCTTCTTATTTTTATTTTCCTTGTACACACAAACACAAACATCTGGACGGAACCCCCATCTTGAAAACCAAAGGCCCATTAGTCTGAAAATACACACTCTCCTTAACCATTACAATAACACTTGTCTGTGACAGTACAAGAGCTTGAAATGTTGTTTGGTGTAAGTCCAGGAAGACAACCTACAGAGACGGAGCACAACGCATCATAGCCTGAAAACCACAGCAATCTGGGGGGAAAAGATCGGTGCCACAATATAAGACAAAGTACTTAAACGCTGACAAAGTGACTGCAGCTTGCTAAAAACATTACTGTAGATTTCAGCACATCAGCAGATTATTTTAACACCCTGTGTCCACCAGAGAGGAAAAGTTAAACTTACAAACTCAACATTTTCAGTCAATGTCAGCGTCCCTTTTCCATAACTTGTCTTTCTGTGAGAAATGGCCGAGGAGAAAAACTTTAATGCAACTATTTAATCTCATCACCAGGTAAGATCATCATTTAACCTAACAAGGATCAAAACCAGGACTTTTAGAGCAGAGTTATCTTAAATTTCTACAGTTTGTCTGGTCAAATTAGAAGCTGTAATCTAGGCATAATGTTACTGAGTGTCAGGATCCCACAGTTTCCACATTTGTCTTTTTAAAGGCAAGTTTTTTTGGGTTGGGCAGCTTATAAAAACTTAGTTCTGGGATCTTCAAGCTTATCGGTAGTGCATCCCAGCACACAGCAGCTTTTAGACATTATTCTGTTGTTTGCTAGCAGATGGAAAGTGACAAGAAGCACCATCACACAATTGTTTGATTGTTTTCCCCTCCGTGTGGGCACGGCTTAAATGTGCTCCGTCTCTATCAAGAGCAAAACGTCCACTGATTCAGCTCTATGGGCAGTCACTCAACTAACAACTGCAGGGAGAGAATGTATTTTTGGGGCAATGGGTCTTCAGAGTAATGAGCATTTGTTCCAGACTGTTGGACAAATGGGCTTTTGGGTCCCTTATTTGGACTATTGTGGTTTCAGAATAATATAACAATCCATCCAATTCTTGCTGAGACATTTCACTCCCAAATCCCAAATCAAATATCGACCGCATGGTGACGCTACAGGTAAAGTCAGTGGATCACCAGAGTCGGTAGGATTCATCCTCTGGAGACCACGACTGTTTGGCCAGAACTTCATGGCAATACTTCAAATACATGTTCAGATATTTCAGTCTGGACCAAAGTGATGACCTGACCTACGCCAACATCAAAACATGATTCAGGTAATTCTTACACTGCAGCGATCTTTATGAACTTCTTGAGCAGAATGGCTCGTTTCACCAGGTCTTCACACAGACACAGCTCGGTCACGACCCAGTGCTGCACCTCATTGAAGCGACGCACAAACCGCTCCAGGTTGGCCGTGATGGCGCCTGAGAATTTGTGACGGCCGAATATGTAGTAGACGAGCTCCACCTGGAGAGACGGAGACAACCGCAGATGTTAATTACACACACTGTGAAAAAGAATATCTGGAAATCAAAGAGAGGCCGGTTTTTACAGGTGACTTAATGACTGTGATTTGCTTCAGAAACGTGAAACATGCAGGAAGTGTTGTAGCAGAGGACAGATGATCTGATGGTAAGAATACCAACGAGTGTGACTCAAACATTTTTTATCAAAGAGATACTCAGTGCTTTGTTGAAATGCAGAAATGTCTGAATGCTGGTTTCATCTTTGTTTTTCCTTGATGATATGATAGATTACTGGAGCTTTGCCCAGATGATTGAATTTGAAGTGGAAGTCAGCAGTTTCCTCTTTGTTACTTAGATTTTAATTCCATCCTTTTTCACTTCCAGCTGTTCTCGTCTTAGTGGATTCATTTGCTTCAAATTTTAATTGTTTAATTTATTCTTAAGGCTTTATTATATTACTAATTTGTTTTTCTTTTAAATATAAATTATTTTTTTAATCAAATTTTTTTTAATCTAAGTTTGAGTTTTGTGTTTCGTGTTGTCTGAGATCTTTTGTTTCATTCTTTTACTCGGCTATGTTGTAAATGATGTCTCAGTGGTCACACTTTACTGTATAGTACATTAATATGTGATGCGCTGTACTTTCTATCAAATTAGACAAAAACTATAACTAATATGTTCTTTATTAGACAGTATTAGACCCTTTAATAGACGCTTAATGGACTTTATTAGACAATAATTAGGGAGACTAGTGTAAACTAAAGTGAAATCACATATCTGCTACTTCCCCATTTAAAAACAAGATATGAACCAGAAATGCTGCATTAAAGTTGCTCCCACTCAAGAATAGAAGTATATATAAGCATATGGAAATTATTAGAAAAAAAAGAAATAAAAAGTGCATTATACTACAATATGACAAAAAAGAGAATATAAAAATAAACAAAAACCAAAGAAAATAAGAAATGTGTAAAAATATGTTCACAATATACACAAACACATATACAACAGTAGTACGCAAACAGTGTAAACACAAAAATGCTGGAGAAGGGGGATGTAATAAGCATCCTAAGAAGGAGGATTATAAATAAGAGTATAAGTTGGCTGAAAATAAATGCAGTAATGCAGTATGATCTGATCAAAGACGTAGGCATCACTCTGCCAACAGTGGGAAATAATACACTTTAGTTTACAGTACAGTTCTTTTGTAATGTGTCCAAGTCTAATAAAGCGTCTAATACTGTCGAATAAAGAACATTATTTCTAGTTTTTGTCTAATTTGACACAAAGTACAGCTTGTTACATCTTAGTGTACTGTGAAATAAAAGTGTGACTGAGCTCTCGACCTCAGTGTATTTCTAAACTAAAATAACGGTTGATTGAATGATTGAATAAAGAGCTTTGTTCGGTGTCGATCAGTTCATATGCTGCAGTGGTGATCAGATGTAGACTTTGTCCTGTCATTTACCTCATGCATGGCAGTGAACAGTTCCCAGTCATAATTGGTGAGTTCATTGGCGATGTCTTTAGAGCCCATCTGTTCCAGGACGTCAGTCGTTCCTCGTTCTGGACCCTGCTGCTCCTTCAGGGGCATCTAGGAGAAAGACACACAGAGAGAAAGAAAATTAAAACAGAGGAAATTGAGGTTTTGGTGCACGTTTGATGGTTTAAATTGCTTAGGAAAAAAAAAAACACCCCACCAGACTCATAATAAATAAAGATAATGAAAATATTTCTGCAGTGATGACATTTCCACTTTTCTTTTCCAAGAAAAAGAATTGGTGTTGAGGGCAGCTCATTGCTCACCAGTTGTTCCACTTGGCTGCTTGTGCAGATGAACAGTCTCTCGTTGAGTCCAAGGGCGGTGTAGACTGCAGTGGCATCCAGCTTTAACTGAGCTCGCTCTGTGTGCAAGAAATACATCAAAAACTCACTTTCAGCATAATCAAGTGACAAAGAACGGTAGAAAAGTTACTGACAAGAACTTTTGTATTGAGTGAGACAGCAGCAGCCATCAGCCATGAAATGGGCTGCAATGTGATTCTTAAAGGCACTAAAACTGCCTCTTTTGCCACCGACGAGCATAGATTGTTATTATAAGTGTCTGACAATATAATAGAAATGATCCCTACAGACGGAGGCCTGTTTGTTT